>UYYA01003839.1:39057-57909 GCA_900624975.1 Angiostrongylus costaricensis | reverse complement strand
TATATATATATATATAAGTTTTGGCGGTTTCGCCTCCTTCAGAGCCTGGAAGGGTGCACTGTCAGCTACTGTTGTATTGTATTGTGTGTTTCTATGGAAGTAAGTGTATAATGTGTAACAACCTCACGATTGCTGAACCAGAAAACGGCGCATTCATATCTCAGCATAATTGTGGTTGTTCCTAGTCCGTTTTTCGTTCCAACAGCGAAGCTATGATGTGTCGTTAATAGTCACGAAAGTAGAATAGTATTGTTGTTAATGATCGGGATCGATTCATCATTCCTGTTTGGGAGTATATGGGTCATTCGCTTATCAGCACCACCTGGAACTCTTGAAGTCATCGCCGATCTTCGTTTCACCGGCTCGTTGGCTGGGCACATCTCAAAGCACAACCGACTCTGTTTCGTGCTTAGTTCCAGTTTGTTTTATCTTGTTATGGGAATTGTCGAGTTATTGAACATTCCTGTTTCGTTGCGTCTCGCCCTACATCTGTTGTATTCGTTTAAATGGAAAAGAAAGTCCTTTCAAGTCTTTTTTTGCAGACATTTCTGTCAGCAGTTGTTCGTACCAAACTCTGACAATCACTTTATTAGAAAAAAAAACTTTAAGCATACGTTGCCTAGTTGAAAAATGAGATTATTACAGGAATCTCGCTCCATTTGCCAAATTGTCGCACATTTAACTGCACCTCTCTCTCCCTCTCTATCTACCTCTCTCTACCTCACTCTTTCTCCCTCACTCTCTCTCTCACTCATATTTTCCATGTCAGGGAATTATGGGATAATTTGTTTCTTATTTCATTTATGCTCCATTTTCACTTTTCATTTGTTTCTCTACCTCGTGTTCATCGTCTTCTACGATTTTACATTTGTGCTTGAGTTCGGCTACCACTTGAGAACATTGTGTTCTTCACAAACGTTGAATGTTGGTCGAGTTAATTCTCCCCACAATCTTAGTATGACTTTGCCAGAGCCTTCCTCGGTATTAATCACATGCACATGAAGGTTTCTGCGTGTCGAAAAGAGCTAGAACCTTTTCTTTCCTGAAGGGTTGGGTGGACTCCATTTGAAATGGGTTGAACCGAAGGCCATGGCACTGCATCGGCGCACTGTGCTCACCGCGCCCCATATATATATATATATACATATATACATATATATATATGGATATATGTATATAAGAGATCGAAAATAAAACTTATCTGAACAGTAAGTACCCCAATGTGTTATGTGTCGAACGAATGTCGACGGCCTATTGAGGGAGACCGAATCCCGAGCACACCTGTTCGATTCACAACTTCATTCATCTACAGCTCTTCCTATGGTAGCTCTCCGAAACGTGACCTGACTTCAAGGATAATCCAATCTGTGCAAATACTGCCGCTTCGACGTTTAACTAGCTTATAGTTTGAAGTTGTAGCCTGTAGTTGACGCTCTTGTTAGATACCTTGTTAGTTCAATAGACTATCCATCAGAAATAAAATATGGATCGATTACAGGTAAACGAACGACAAATGGATCGAAAAAACGAAGGCATTAGAACCGAAATCATTATTTTTGAGCCTATATATTTCAGCGTTAACGAATCTCGTTGGTACAATATTTGCCTACTTTTAGCCTAGAAAAGTTTATTTGTTCCCAAGATCGACTTTCTATTAACCTCGGCATTGGATTATAAGTCTTTTTCAGCAATCTTGAGGTTGCTATTCAACACACGTTTACTTCCTTACAAAAACAACACATACAACACAACACTGGCTGACGCTTCCGCAATATCGCCTTTTTCAGAGCCTGGAAGGGTATACTGATATGTAATTTATTAGATCAGACACTTCAACAGCGCAAACAGAAAGATAAAAACCTAAACGATAATTACACGTTCTGCAAAAACATCGTTTTTTGCCTGCCTTCCACCCAGGAAGAACAGTCGCTTAGAGTCGCATATGATGAGTGCACCACCATATTGATGACTGCACAAGCCTTCATCAAAAAGCAATTCTGAGATAGGTGGCTAAATCACGTGTTATCTCTGGGCATTCTTCCCTGATATTCATTCTCGGGTTCTTGGCGTTTATCCAAAAGGCCTCGAGAAGTTTACACGTTGGTGTTTGGAATCCTGTGCCAGGATAGCGGCTTTTATATCGAAATCGACTCCGCTCTGATTTTGTATCCTATGCGTCCCTAGTGGCGCACCTTGTCTTACTTTTTATTTACCATCTAGGTGCTCTTTTAAACGAATACATATGGTCTGTCTATTTCTCCAATATATTCATCTCCACAAATACTCGAAAAGATCAGGTATATGGTATCTGAACACATGTAGTCACCGTCCCTGCCATAAAGGCAAAATGCGCAACTTTGTGCTTCGCAAAGACGGCCATATACGCGGTTACGGACTAATTGTTGACGAAAAGGATTGGTTGATATTTCAACTGTCGCCACCGATTCCTTTAGTCCAGCGCTTCTAAAGCATCGTTTTATAGCTACACTTACTTTATTGCAAATGAAGGGCAACATAAACGGGGTTTTATTCTGGCCGCGCCTTTCGTTTTGGAGCATTGCTCCCTTTTCAAACTTGTTTCGTGGAGTTACTATTTCGTTGCCATTGGAGATGGCTAATTCTGAGACTAGTCGCGCGATTGGCCCTTTAGTTCTCTGTTAGTGTACACAGAGGTTGCTGTTCGAAACATCTTTCTAACAAGCGCCCTCTTTGTGTGTGAAGGGTGCGAAGAGAGGATATGAACAAGAATGTTCTTGTTACTTGGTTTTTGGCATCGTTATGCCATGTAGCCGTTATCGGACATGTTAATTTGAACGTTGAGAAATGGAAGCAATTTTATTTCGGTTTTTCCCGGGTGAATTTGACGCACTCAGACTGTTCATTCAATAAATCAAACCATTTTCCATCTCCTCTTGAGTAGAGAGGATTACAAAACAGTCATCGATATATCTGCAACAGAGTGGCGTTCGGAGATCAGTAACAGGGTTTCTATTTTAGATATAAATGCAGTGACGAGACTTGGTGCCATCCGCTGATCCATTCCCAACCCTCTAATTTGCGCGTAATAATTCCTAGACCATCTGAAAATCGACCAGTTTAGGCACTCTTTTAAGAGAGCCATAAGCTCCTGGATAAACATGCCATGCATATGCATTCCTCCTTCATTTTCAACAAGAAGTTCGAAGATGGCTTGCATTGCTGAGTCATTCGACACGTTGGTGTACAGTGCGGTAACGTCAGAGGACTCCATCACGTACGCGTTATTAGGAGACGCGTTACGTAGACGTTCTAGGAACATTTGGGTGTTTGTGAGTTGAGCTGGAATGTGGTTAAGCAACTGGGTAAGTATCAGGCTTAAAAGGCCAGGTTGTTCTATCCGTTGGCCCGTCTACACAGCTATCAGGTGATACCAATGTTGATTTATCGATTTTAAAGTGCGAAATAGCCGATGATTTTAAACCTGCAGCCTTTGCCACACTGAGCCATTGATTGTTTAGCTTTCGGTATTGACTTTTATATTCCTTTTCAGAGGATGGGTGATAGAGGGTAGCATCACTAAGGTGTCCCTCTGTTATCAACATCCAGCTGGCGAGGAATAACTATGAAATCTCCGCTATTATTACTAACGGACAGTCCTATTGTTTTCGAGTTTGTTGATTCTCAAATTTCTCGCGTGCCACATTTTTGTGCGGCTGTAAGGTTAGACATAAAGTTTCTATCGCGGTAATGATTAAGAGTATTGAGAACGCCGTCCGAAAACATGCGGAATTTCATGTCTACTCCATCGCTAGGGTCCTGCTGTCTAGAAAACGTTTTCGGGAAAGGAGATGGTGGTAGTGTAGCCGCCTCTTGATTTTCATCTCTATTTGATGTAACTGCCACGACCGACTTTCTATTAACCTCGGCATTGATCAAGTGATTTTCTTCGTATTTTTGTTGAGCAAACGCGAGGTGTTACTATTCTTTGTTCACGATTAAGCTGACGTTTCGGCGAATTTCGCCTTCTTCAGAGCCGCTTTCTATGAGGCTTCCACTAAGTATGTCACGCAGAGACCAACCGCACAGAAATCACGTGGAAGTATAATGAAAGTATATAATTATATTTATATTATATTATATGTATTATATTATTTGTATTATATTTATAAGTATATATAGTATATAATTATACTTCCACGTGATTTCTGTGCGGTTGGTCTCTGCGTGACATACTTAGTGGAAGCCTCATAGAAAGCGGCTCTGAAGAAGGCGAAATTCGCCGAAACGTCAGCTTAATCGTGAACAAAGAATAGTAACACCTCGCGTTTGCTCAACAAAAATACGAAGAAAATCTATTTGATGTCCCTTCTTTATTTATATGATGTTTTGCGAAAACCCAAATGCTTCTAGTACGTCTACGTAACGCGTCTCCAAACAAACGTACGTGATGGAGTTCTTCGATGTTACTGCGCTTTACACCAACGGATCGAATGACTCCGCAATGCAAGCCATCTTCGAACTTCTTGTTGAACATGAAAGAAGAATAAATATGCATGGTCTATTCATCTAGAAGCTTATGACTCTCTTAATGAAGTGCTTAAACTGCTCGATTAGCAGATGGTCTAGAAAATATTTCGTGCAAATAAGGGGGTTGGCAATGGGACAGCGACTGGCACCAAGCCTTGCCATTGCGTTTGTCTAAAGTAGACACACACAAGGAGAGCGCTTGTGAGAAATATGTTTCGAACAGCCACGTCTGTGTGCACAAGTAGTAAACTAAAAGGAGAATCGTGCGACTTGGCTCGGCAAATAGCCATCTCCAATGGCTATGAAATAGTAACCCCACGAGATAAGTTTAGAAGAAGGGGGATGCCCCAGAAGAACGGTTAGCCGGAACAAAATCGCGTTTATCTTACCCTTCATTAGCGAAGAAGTGAGTGAAGCGACAAAGCCAAGCTTATGAAGGGCAGATCTAGAGGAATCGGCAGCGATAACTGAAGTACCACCGAATACCCTTCGTCGTCAGTTAGTCAGTCAATCGCCTATATGACCGTCTATGTGAAACACAAAATTGCGTAGTTCGCCCTTACGGCAGAGACGGTGATCGCATGAGTTCAGGTACGATATACCTGATCTCTTGTAATAATTGCGGAGATGAATATATTGGCGAAACGGGCAGGTCGTTATGTATCCGTATAATAAAGCAACTAGATGGTAAAGAAAAAGTAAGACAAGGTGCACCACTAGGGGCTCATAGGATACAAATGCATAGCGAAGACGATTTTGATACAAAAGTCGCAATCCTCGCACATGATTCCAAAACCCCAAAGCACAAACTTCTCGAGGCCTTTTGGATAAATGCTAAGAACCCGACAATGAGCAGCAGGGAAAAATGCCCATAGGTGATCTGGCCTTTTATCTCAGAATTCGTTTTTCATGAGACGTGGTGTAGTCATCAACCAATATGCGACTCTAAGTGGCTGTTCTTCCTAGGCGGAAAACAGGTAAGAAACGGTGAGATTTTCCAACAGCTGCAGATTACCGTTCAGGTTTTCATCTTTCTCTCTCGGTTCAAGGAAAGTCGGTTTCGAAATATTACTACGCTTTGTGCTAGCTGATAAAAACACCGACTTCTGCACGATGTGCGCAATGATGTATGTCCGGAAGAAATACGAGTTGTTACCACCGGACATTATCATCATATCCACCATCAGCATCGTGTATAAAAGGGCATCACTGAGTGAGGATGCCTCATTCGAGAAGATGGCTCACTGAGGAAGACCTGACTCGACACCAAGGCGAAGATGCAACGTCGAGACGAACAACAAGCATGGACCATCGACTCGGATCATCGGCTCTGAGGAAGACGAAGGCGTTGAAACGTTAGCCGGAAATAAACATCATTATCAACCTCGTGTAAGCTCATCAAAGAAAGAGTACATATTGATTAGTGATACCGAGGTTCGAGGAAAGTCGGTTTCGAAATATTTCATCTTTCTGTTTGTGCTGTTGTAGTGTTTGACCTAGTAAATTACACACCATTATACCCTTCCCGGCTTTGAAGAAGGCGATACTGCCGAAACGTCAGCCACCGTAGTGTTGTATATGTTGTTTTTGTAAGGAAGTAAACGTGTGCTGAATAACAATCTTGCGATTATGTTTGTTGCAGTAAGAACTGTCAAATAAGATAAATGCAGAACGAGATAAAGATGTGAAATGAGTGGAAAAGATCAGTGATACTCACTTTGTCGTTGATATAACAACTTTTTTTTCCGTATTCTCTTCGATAAGATAGCGAATCGTCTACTGTGCTTGAATAAAATGTGTAAGTAGAACTTTTTATTTACTGCGTACTATTTTTTATGCCAGGGTATTGTGTAAAATGTAACCACAATGGTGCTGAAGTATTTACAAAACTCAAACGCCAGGTCAGGTTCGAACCCACGATTACCCTTTAGCAACACTAGGGTAAAAACTGACCGAGGCAACGCAGAGTGAGTGCCTCAGTGGTGCAGTGTGTAAAAAGTGAACAGCCGTGGTTCCAAATATTTCAGCATTGTTGTGGTTGCGTAAGCAGATTTCACAAAGATCTTAGTTTACGGAAGATTTCAGTCGTCTGTATATCTTTCCGACCTCAGAGTGATAGTGACTTAAATTTCTGACGTAATGCCTGGCCCACTCTATTCGTGTGTTCTCTACCGAAAGTCCTTACAGAAATTCTTGAATTCTTCGAGATGATCAGAAATTATGATAATGATAGGTGTCCGAATGTCGTCTGCCTCGTACTTATTGCGGTCATAATGGTTGTCAAATTCCCCGAACTAAGTCGTTTTAGCGCAGCATTCTGGGCTTTCCAAGGGAATGCAGATAATTTCCATGGACGACGAAACTCGAATGAATTTTGATCGATGTTATATGAATAGGAGCAGTCCATTGTTTTAATGAGTGCTACGCAATTCAGTCAACGTGCAAGCACGTCATCGTAGTTGAACAGTTCCGCAGAAAAGTGATCATACATGGTAGTTACCTAGAGTTGTGATTGGGTTCATTTCTGGATAACCACTGAAAATGAAGAAAAAAACCATGCAGGTTTAACTCCCGTTGGCTCTAGTCAGCAATGGTTGTCGTCTACTCTTTGTCAGTAGGATAGCTCATATTTCCTATTCACTTGCATCTCTAATCTTTAATCATCAGCTAACGTTGACAATTCAGGCTAATAAAAATAAATGAAGGATAAAGCTTTCGGGATTGATCAATCCCTGCGGGATGCGCCGACTTCATTAAGCATCGTTTGGAGGTGACTGAATGCATGCCTGGCCTTTATAATGACTCGCGGTGGCCTGCTGATGTATCGAGCCAGTGCTGCTATCCTCCCAGACAAGTTTGCCACCAATTTGCGGACCCCGGAAGGATGGAAGGCTTGGTGGGCCATGGGCGCGGAGATTGATTCCACCTGTGTGTTGCAGGGCTCCTCCGACCACTGCGCCACACACCCCCTAACAATTTGGGTTACCTATCTCATTTATACAAAACAAGTTGCAAAACGCTAAGTGATCCTTCACTCTACTTGTGGCGCCCTGGTTTCTGAGAACACCATCGTTGTTGTTGTGACCCCATTCCCCATGCTATTCATTTCACCGCACTTGCATTTGTAGCTAAACCATTTATGATGCTGACCTGTTGACCCAGATGCACATAGTTGGAGTAATCGGAGGCATTCTTTCCGTTCAGCATTAATAAACGAAACGAAGACGCTTCTTACTAGCGTCGTTCCCTGAAAGTTCGAAAGTAGGTCGTTTTCTCTACAAATCCAAAACATTTTCTCGGTGTCATCTCTCACTAGTGTTGTGAAAACTTTGTGCCGTATAACACCATACTTGAATTAATGAAATAAATTTGTTGAAACTGCTGTTTCCACATCTCGATTAAAAGCATAAAAACTTGTCAAAATTACTTTGTGTTATGATTTACTATGAATATAATTACTTTACTACTACTACTAGTACTCCTACTAATACTATGATTACTTGATTATTTTTTTTTACTTTATGTATTATGATTATGTACTTTATGTATGATTAAGGGCACATGTGGCGCAGTGGTTGGAGGCGCCCTGCAACACACACGTGGAATCGATCTCCGCGCCCATGGCCCACCAAGCCTTCTGTCCCTCCGGGATCGGCAAATTGGTACTAGACTTGTCTGGGAGGATAGCAGCACTGGATCGATACATCGGTAGGCCACCGCGAGTGGCCAGACCAGGTATGCATTCAATCACCTCCAACGATACTTCATGAAGTCGAATGCATGGCGTACCCTCAGGGATTGATCAACGGCGAGAGATTTATCTTTTAAATATTATGATTTATTTAAGTTACTTTATTACCGATGTTTAATGACAGTCGGTTTCAAAAGTATGATGATTTAATTATACAAAGCCAAACTGCATGAAGTGAGATTGCATAGATAAATAATAGTACTCCATTCGAAAAAATTCTTCATAAAAGTTGCTGAGAAATATACAAGAAGTACAAACATTAAAAATTCTGCATTATTTCGGGGACAACTAAGTTACCACTACTTAAGTCGTTTGTGTTCAATGGTTCTCAGTTTCCACTTCACCGCACTGAAAAACCTAGTTGTTGAATACTTCAATGATAGAATACATAGGATTCTAGTGCAGTGACTTGCGGGTCCTTCGTTTCGCTTGTCTCTCAGCCAGTTTTCTATCGACTAGAAACAATATCGTTGCAATAAGAAATATTGTCTTCGAAATTCTCTAATAAGAAATTCGTGTTTGCGAAATAAGTTTATCTGCTTGGAGAGAATGAAAAATTCATTCACCGAACCTTTCAGAAGCAATGGATGCGCTGAAGTGGCATGTGTCCCTTCGACCTGTTGTCGACTTATTCACGCCGATTCTTGGTTGGAGTTTTGGCATCGCCATATTAGTCACGTCAATTATCGGATCGTATATTGTATCACTGTAAGTATATCACGTCATCATCGTAATTTTCTGATATAATTCCGTCACAAAGCTCAATCGCGAAATATTCAGGTTTTTGTTTCTATTGGTGGTGGGTAAACACAACACATGGAGATCGGTGATTGATCGTTGTGTTAGTTTCTGGATGATGGTTCCAATGTTCAGTCTTGAATTGTTGAATTTCTTGACAATATTCTTCTCTTCAGGTAAAGGATTATTGTGAGAACGAATATTAGGTTGAACGTTGCGTTAAAACTCGTCCGAACAATGACGTTGATGCTGCGAAAAGGAAAATGAATAGTGCCACGGATGTTCATCTAGACAGAACGCCCGATTAATTTTTATGTTTTCTTTTTCATGTACCAAAATGTTGCTTGTAATGAACTGCAACGATGGTAGGCGTTAGAATTGTCACAAAATGTCTCGATAAATCCAATTAACTAAAATGTCGTCCATGGATGGAAGGTTCTAAAAAGGTAACCAGCCTTCAGGGCTTTCTGGAGTTGATATTCGAGATGCGAGTACGGGTGTCCGGTGATGAGATTGAGTACGACAAGCCAGCTCTAGTCGTTATGAATCATCGAACGAGGTATGTTTTCTTAGAAAGGCGAGAAATTTTGTCAACACTATATATAACAAATCATAAATTGAGAATATTTTCCGTGTTAGATAGAATCGTTAGAACGGAAGTACTTTTCCAATTCCAAGTATGGAAACCTTGAAAGCAAAAAACTTCGATAACGCGCTTTCGCGCTTTTAGAGCACACTTACTTGATACTTGAATGGCCCGTCCTCACTGGTTGTGCCAATCTTCATTTTTCGGAGATTTACAGGTTAAGCCATTATTGTTCCCTGGAGTCCCGACGTGAGCCAGGTTTTCACCACCACAGACAGTCGCAGCCTTTGTGGATCAGAAGGATATTCACCACTGTGGGACTGTACCAGGACGGTGGTGGATACGTGCATTGGTTTACTCATGGCTAGGCTTCCTGATGAAAACGACGGACTCCTTCGCAGCTTGGGAGACACAGCCAGGGGATGAATCCTCGTTGTACATCGCAGTTCAACACCCAGGAACACCTCCCAGCCACGATGAGACGGAAAACTATTGGAAGGTGAGCACACTTTATGACGCTCAAACATAGTAAAGGAAGCCAAAAGAAACTAGTCGTATTAGAGTACGTATCAGAGTATATATATGCGTGAAAAGGACCGTTGGAGTGATCTTCCACTGTACTTGAAGGACCTTTTCATGTTATGTGCACGACATGCATGTTCATGTTGATTACATTTTACTTTGCACAAAACTAAGACTATGAATGAATCCAATCTCGTCAGATGTTTCGATTTCGCATTCAGAACTTGAAACTTTACGTCGAAATAATACAGGTTTCCAGGTTTTTTTCACAACTTTCTCTCTCATTTTCTCGCACTTTCACCGTGTACGGAAGCGTTGTTAAAAGTGTAAAACCAAATCTCATTCTGCTATTTTGGTATATTAAGATGTAAGAGCTTCCACTAGGAAACGTGCACTATTTCAAATTGTGGGCACGTTATTTTATGAGGCATTAGCGGTATCAGAAAATTTGATGAAACAGGAGAAGCTATTGGAGTATTAATAAAGTGAAAGACAACTCATTTCGTAATGAATGCTTGGCTGGATGGAGAAGCAGTTGTGTTAGGTATAGAACCAACCGTGGAGCTCGTACCTGGGATCTGCCACACATTCAGTCAACACGAGCAACGGCTAAGTGGGGAATTACGTCGAAGCTATAAAAGCGCTGCCACATGCACGACAATGTGTACTGAAAAAGATGTACACCTGCTCAGCGTTCCACAGATGTTGCTCAGCTAGCTTTTCATATTCCATTGATAGCTTCTTTAGCATAAATGTCATGTCACGCGTGACTTGAGAAGCTACTCTATTGGGTACTTACTTGAGTACTCGAATGACCCGTCTTTACTGGTTGTGCGGGCCAGGGCATAATTTGCACTCGTTTCTCTCTCGTGTAACCGTGGTCCATGGTGGTGGTTTGATTCGAATATAGTGACAGCTGACAGTACCTTTTAACACATAAGTTGGAGACGAAGAATGACCAAGTGCTATGATAAGATTCCATGTGAGTTGACTAGAAAGGAAGTCCATAGATGTAAGACAAAGGCCAACGCGTCCTACAATGTTTCAATCGGTGCTTATCGGTTTGGTAAAGTGCAATGATTTAACTTTTATTTTCACGGAATATAACGCCACTAAGAAAAAGTGATGGAGCAGTAAATAAAAGTTAAAACATTGTGGTTTCGACTCCAGTTCCAGCGTAACTGGGTTCGATGCCGATTTGTGCTTCCGATATGATTCCCGTTGACGACTGATTGCAGAAAGTCTCGATAGAGTAAAAGAACTGGTAGAGAGAAAGGAAAAGCAAGGGCCTTGGTTAGTTTGGTGGATATTACATGACTGGTAATCCCAGGTTTAAGGCGCACTTTAGATCCCAAGTTTTGCTTATATCTCATGTCTCTTTCTGGTTGTATTTCAAACAGTGCCTTCCATGAAAATAACAAGTAGTAAATAGAAGTTAGAGCGTTACAATTTGCAATTTCACTTAGATCCAGAACATACAAGAAAAAAAAGGGTAAAGCCGTAGGTGTTGATCATTCCTGAGGGTTGATCACATCGGTGGTACATATATTGCTTGATGTCTATTGAAACGGTAGCTCCTCCGTATAGGTTTAGAGGAAAAAATGCTTCAAAACTACCAATCTAGCAAAAACAAGGGTCTGTTTAACCTGTCTCTTATCTCCAACGAAATAAGCTCAGGTATAAAGCAATGTCTAAAAAGGACCGATAGAGAGAAATCGGTAGAATTATCTGCAATACCACCGAACACCCTAAAAGGTCCGCTAGTTTGTTAGCCCTTGTTTGACAGCCTGTGCACAAGACGAAATTAAATAAGTCGCCCTAACTGCAGAGGTAACGATTTGATGATTTCGAGTAAGGTTTACCTGATTTCTTCTAAAGCGTCTGAGGACGATTACGTTGGCGAAATGGACAGACCACTGTGCATCTGTATAAAAGGCACACATAGTTGGGAAACTTAAAGTCAATCAAAGCACTCCACTGGATACACATAAGACACAAATACATAATGGAGAAAATTTCGAACTAGGAATCACCATCATCGAACAGTAACTTAAAACGTCAACGTGTAAAACTCTTGGAGCGTCTTGGATAAATTTTGAAAATGCAAAGATGGACCTCAGGGCGGAGGAGTGCCTTGGGATCACGCGTGACCTCACGGCACACACAGTGTTGATTTTCGATCTGAATCAAGCATTACCAACTTATGTAAGACTCGGTGAGAATGGTCTCCTTCAGTTACTGGAAGACTCATGAAGAATAAAACAGTGAGTGTTTAAATAAAGTTATTTCCTATATTTCCTATGCGATTCATACTTACGTGTTAAGTTTCTTTTCTTGCCGACATTATGAAAGTGTTTGGCTAGGAAGAGTTTGAATTTGACTTTTCCAGGCTCCTAAGAAGGCGCAAGAGCCGAAACGTTAGTTATTAGTTAGTAAATTTTGTTATTGACGACTTCGGATTTCCTTAAGAAGAAAATATAGATCTACTGAAATATTCTTAACAGTGATGTTCTTTCTATGACAGCTAAATAAACTGCTAAACTGTCCATCACGTTCAGCAGCACATTTACGATCGTGGTGCTCTGTAATAGTCTTGTCAAATGACACACGTTGTTCCAGTTTTTCGAACCAGTGATGCCGCTTTGTTCAACAAAATGAGAATTTGACAGTTTCCAAGCACCCTCATCTGATACTACACAAATTATTCACTGTTTTCTTGATGAGCGGATACGATGTTGTTAAAAACAAGATTTATTTAGCGCAATCCTGGCTGATGTTCCGGCGCTTCCGGTTTCATAGAGCCTGAAGGGTCGAATTGACACGCAATCTGCCTTTTATAATCTCGACGGAAAAACTTGATACTTAAGCTTTTATTCGCACAGTAAACAACCTCTCTTAAACACTCACCATTTTTCATCATCGCTCACCATTGCTAGCTGATAATGCTGCCGACTTCTGCAGGATTGTTTGTCCGGGAAGAACAAGTTACTATCACCGGAAGATCACAACTATCAACCATTAGCAACCTGCATAAAAGGGCATCACCGAGTAAGTGGTTTTATTCGAGAGATGGACCCCTGAGGAAGACACAACTCGACACGAAGGCCTAGACGCCACATCGAGATGAAGAACAACCGTGAACTATCGGTTCGGATCGTCGGCTCTGGTGAAAACGAAGACGTCGAAACGTTAACCGAACAAATACCGTATAGCCACCTCGTATAATCTTATCAAAGAAAGAACACTCATTATTTCTATTTCGAAACCGACTTTCCTTGAACCTCGGTATCACTAATCAATATGTATTTTTTTTGATGAGCTTATTCATTATTTCTTTCTACTTCTGTTCAGCAAACACGAGGTGCTATTTTATTTCTTTATTTAAGTACAGGCTGACGTATCGGCGGATTTCGCCTTCCTCAGAGCCTGGAAAGGTCAAGTTGACAGCAACCTATTCGGCCAAACACTTTCATAACCAAACAGAGAAAACGCTAAATCAAGATTTCAATCATATTTAACACAGCTCCGCACACTCACCGTTTTCTATGAGGTTTCCACTGAGTATGTCGCACGAAGACCAACCGCCCAGAATTCACATGGGAGCGTAATGTGCCTCTCCCATCAGAATAACAGTCTTATATACTGCCCAATATCACGCGTGACAATGAGGCATTCTTCCTTGCGGTTCGTTTTCGGATTCTTGGAATTAATCCAGAATTCCTCTAGAGTTCTGCGCGCCTGTGTTCTCGATTCTTGCGCAAGGATCGTAATCCTTCAAAATCTCCGTTATGTCTCTGCGTCCTATGCGTACCTAGTGGGGTATTTGGCTTACGTTTGCCGACTAGGTGTTCTTTTATACGTACTCAGAGTGGTCTACCCTTTTCGACAACGTGCTCGTCCTCACACGCTTTACAAGAGATTAGATAGACTGTACCCGAACTCATGCAGTCACCGTCTCTACCATTGGGGCAAATTATGCATTTTTGCGTTGCACATAGACGGTCGTATAGGCGATTACGAACTAGCTAGCGTCTTAGATTACTCGGTGGTATTTCGATTATCGTTACCAAATTCTCTAGACCCGCCCTTCTCTTAAGCAGCGTTTTATAGCTGTACTTACATCATTTGAAATGAAGGGTAGGATAAACGGGACCTTTCTATCGCTAAAGTTGTCGTTTGGGGGCCTAGGATTTTCCCTACACCTATCCCGAGCTGCAGTTTTGTAGCCATTAGAAATGGCTATGGCGCTAATTTCCGGGACTCCTCTCTCTGTTCCCTTCCCGTGCACACGTTGGTTGCTGTTCGAAACATGTTTCTTACAAGCGCTTTTCTTGTGTGAGAGGGGTGAGAGGAGAGGTAATGAACCAGGATGTTTTTATTACTTGGCTTTCGGTACCACTTTGTAATTTAGCCATTTTCTGACAGGTAAATTTGGACGTTCAAAAATGGAAGCCATTTTTCTTTCGGCTTCTCCCGGGTGAACTTGATATAATCTAACTGTGCATTTAATAACTCGAAACATTTGTCCATTTCCTCTTGTGTTGAGCAAAGACAAAACAGTCATCTATATATCTACAGTAGAGTAGCGGCCTGAGATCAGTCACCGGTGCTTCCACCTTAGGCGTAAACGCAATGGCAAGGCTTGGTGCCAGTCGTTGTTCCATTGCCAGCCCTCTCATTTGAACGTAGTACTTTCCGAACCATCTGAAGATTGAGCAGCTCAAGCATTCTTTTAAGAGTGCCGTCAAGTGCTCTATCTTGAAACCATACATGTTTATTTGTCCTTCGTGTTGTATAGGGAGTTTGAATATGGCTTGTATTGCGGAGTCATTCGACACGTTCGTTCGCGTTCGTTCATTCGATAAAATTAACATCTCGCGTTTGCTCAACAAGAATACGAGGAATTACTTTATCCAGAACATTCCAAGACTTTTATGCGCTGATTTTCTGGTTCCTCTGCTAGGATAGCGACTTTTATTGAAATGTTTTCCGTTATTGCTTTACCTCTATGCGTGCCTAGTGGAGTGTTTTGCTTAGTTTTAACTTTTGCTACTAGATGCTCTTTTATACAGATGCAGAATGGCCTACCGGTTTTGTCAATGTATTCATCTTCACACGTTTTACTGGAGATAGGGTATAATACAGCTTCGGCACTCATGCAATCACCATCACTGCCATTAGAGGAGATTGTGCAGTTTTGACGGTCATACAGACGGTCACGAACTAGTTTGTGTCCTAGAGTGCTCGGTGGTATTTCAATCACTACTGCCGATTCCTCTAAATCTGACCTTTTAAGCAACGCTTTATAGCTGCGCTTATTTCGTTAGAAATGAAAGGAGAGATGGGGACCGCATTTTCGCTAGACTTATCGTTTACGGGTGTCGTTTTTGAATTAACCTATTCCGAGGCGCTACCATCGTTTTGTAAAAATCAGAAATGGCTGCTTTGCGTGCCAACTTCGGGGATTCCCTTCTGCTCTCTCCCTGTGCGCACACTAGTTCTCAAAAAGCAAGGGGGTTTTACGCACCCTGCTGGTTTTAAACTTTTTCATTGTTATCCTTGATGAGACGTTGGCTGAAATCGAACTTCAAGTCGTCTTGAACTTGTTGACGTAGAGATCATGGACAAGGTGATAGCCCAACAACAAAGAGGGCGCCTTATATACGATGTAGCTCGTTTCTCTAAAATTTTGCTCGAGACTCATGGAACATTGTCTGTTGTTGGTCAAAAAGAAATCCAGGTAATTTTTAAGGCTGCCAGTTTCTCCACCTATTGGTCGACGATGACTTCCAATTTATACAAACGCGAAAACAGTTATACCTTTGACCTCAGCTCGTAGTGAACTATAGAAGGATTAAGGATAACGCATCCGGCGTTGATCAACCTTTGAGGGTTAAGACATGCATTTGATTTTACCAAGCAGCGTTATAGGTGACCAAATGCATATCTGGGCCACATAATTGTTTTCGGTTGCCTACCTATGTATTAGTTTAGTGTTTCTATCCTCACAGGCAAATCTGGTACCAATTTGCCAACCACAAAGGGATGGAAGCCTTAACGAGCGTGACCCGCAGACGTACTCGCGACGGATCCACTAAATATGTATTGTTTTATTGTTTGACGTTCCTAACCCCAGCGCTACACACGCTTTAAAACAGTGGTAACTCATATTTCGATTAGGAAGGGTAGGAAACAGCACGATGCAAAGCGCTTAATATGAAGGACTTTGCGGGTTCCTAACAACAGTATTTTGAAGTATGAATGATAGAAACGTTTAAAAAAGGACCAAACGCATTGAGACCAACCTTAGTTACTCATTTCTAAACTCTTCTTTGTTACCAAAGAAGTCGATATGAAAGTTCCTACTTGTTATCAAATCGATCACATTATAACATTATGAACTGTTACATTGGCATCTGTGAACGGTTTTACTTTTACCGACAATTGCAAATTCTGTAATTTTTGTTACTATAAAGGACATAAGTATTTACGGCATTTGTTGTGGTATTACTATTAATCGTGGAGAAAAACGCATTTAGGTTAGATTGGATGTATATGTGGTCGGCGTTATATCAGATGAATCCGTGGCTTATCGTCTCCAACAAGATCAGTCTTAAAGGAGAGCTGCAAAGTCTCCCTGGAGCAGGTGAGCTCTACTTTGAATTAAGGTGCACGTACTGCTCGAATTGGGTTAACTCATAATCACAATATGGTCGAACTATAGCTGTATAATTAAAATGGGACGAAGTCAAGCATAACGAGATGCTGTGCTGCAAAGGTTTCTTATGAGCATATCTAGGCTTCGGGATGTCCGCAGCACACTTTCTGTTTCTGCAGAGAAATAAGGAAAAAGATGCTGTCACATTCAATGATGTCATTCAATATTTCAGTGCAATAGGAAATAATTATCAGGTATGTAGTTGTAAGATCAACTCAGATTGCAGAAACAAACCTAACCACTGCGAAGTTCAGTGACTTCGATTTGTAGAAAGGGGTTTCGTTGTTGCACTTGTTCCACTTAGTATTGCTAAGTGAGATTAATACACTTAATGAAATGCAGTGATAACTTCCTACTTAGCCACCAAATTGTTTGAGTCAGTGCTCGAAGGAATTCAACTGTTAGAAGAGATTTATGATATCAGTTATTATCTATCACCTAAATGTAATAATTCCCAAGACCGACTTTTTATTAACCTCGTCATTGATCAAATCAAAATCACTTCGAAAACAATGAATTATCACCTAAATTATTTGCTGCATCATTGTTCAAGGAGTAATTCTCCATATTCTTCAACATGCGGTGTACAAACGGAGCTTCCGTAGTCTCAACAGACTCATGCAATAGAAGGGATTCGACACTTCCAGCTCTCGTAGGCCACTGCAAGTAATCGTCGCCACATTAAAA
The DNA here is from genome assembly GCA_900624975.1 of Angiostrongylus costaricensis. Classification (NCBI taxonomy): domain Eukaryota; kingdom Metazoa; phylum Nematoda; class Chromadorea; order Rhabditida; family Metastrongylidae; genus Angiostrongylus; species Angiostrongylus costaricensis. The sequence goes on along the minus strand of UYYA01003839.1, from coordinate 40,401 downwards.
AAATCTCCCTCCTACAAAGTTGGTGACCTCGGAAAACCGTAGACTAGTAGTCTGTGGGAAAGATCCCATGATATTATGGAATGAAAGTTTGCAGCGGACCATCTTGGTACCAGGTTAGAACGACATATGTAGGAAGTACAGTCAAAACCCCGCAGTTGTTCACAACACAGTGCAGTGGATAACAAAGCCGCTTGAAGAGGAAGAAAATGCGTTCATATCGACTAGAAATTCGTATCAAATACATGTACTCAACTGTTCAGTTAGCACGGAGGAAAATACAAAATTGGAATTCAACGAGAGGGACAGCATGATTCTTATTCTGGCTTATTACGCGAATGTTTTGCAGAAAGCACCAGATCAACACGAAGCTAGACTATGCAGTTCAATTTTCGAAAAGTATATCTTCGAGATCAGTGAAAGTATACATGGAAAGTTAAACGAAACTTAGAGAGACTGTTAGGGTAAGTGTGTGAGAACAGTTGACAAATGCTTGAGAACGACTGCAAATTTGACCCTACCAGAAGGCAAGCATCCTCTAGAGGTTGCATTGAAAGGGAGGGACGTGTCAGTGGCTTTTCTGATTCCGCCGTACTCGCACTTGGAAAAGAATTTTGAGTGTTAATGCTCGTAGGCATCACCATCCACGAAGCATATCACCGTAGTATATAGCGATCTCAAGAATTCAAGTGGAACCGAGAGCGTGTTGCGGTGCGAATACCTCATTAAGACATAAAGATATTCAACGGTACGATCGGGTGTCTTGATTCTTACCTAACGACCTGAAATTGTAAGGAAAGATATGCTAAAAGGCGCTGTATCTGAAAACCAATTGTACAATTTCCAAGACCGACTTTCTTTCAACCTTGGCATTGATCATTAGTATAGTTTTCTTGATAAGCAAGCATCACTAGGTTGCTAAGAGCAAGACTTGTTCAAGGCAATGCTGGCTATTTCGGTCGTTTCGCCTTTTTCAGAGCGTGGAAAAGTCAGAGTGATACGCAATCCACTCAGTCAAACACTATCATAACGTCAGTAAATACAACTTAATACGTATGAAGTGCTGAGATATCTGCAAAACTCCGGACCACAGGTGTATGCAGTGGAGAACGAACACGCTCTGTTGTCCTTACCGGGAAGCAGCGCACTTCACCACTACACCATCCGGATCCTTCGCTTCGCATGTATCTCAGCTAGTTCTATCGATCTTTTTGCCATCAGCAATCACCCGTCGACGGGATTGATCTGGGGAGCCAATATCGGCATTGAACCCAGTTAAGCTGAGGCCTCGTTATAATCACAATCTTAACTCTTTTATTTACTGCCTTTTTCTTCTTAATGGCAGGG
>UYYA01003839.1:21695-38486 GCA_900624975.1 Angiostrongylus costaricensis | reverse complement strand
GACGGGTGATTGCTGATGGCAAAAAGATCGATAGAACTAGCTGAGATACATGCGAAGCGAAGGACCCGGATGGTGTAGTGGTGAAGTGCGCTGCTCCCCGGTAAGGACAACAGAGCGTGTTCGTTCTCCACTGCATACACCTGTGGTTCGGAGTTTTGCAGATATCTCAGCACTTCATACGAGTTGTATTTCACAACATACCCTGCCATTAAGAAGAAAAAGGCAGTAAATAAAAGAGTTAAGATTGTGATTACAACTTAATACACTTTATAATCGAGCGTCATTTAACCTCGGTAGTAAAATAAACAACACGTATTTAAATTGTTGAGTTTACACGAGGTTGATGTAACAGATTTATTTGGCTAACGTTGAGACGTCTTCGTTTACATCAGTGCCCATGATCCAACTAGACGATCTGGAGTTTTTCGTCTTTCCGATATGGTGTCTTCATTGTGGCAGCGAGACGAATCTTCTTCAGTAGAACATCGCACAAATGAGATATGCTCATCCAGCAGGGCGGTTGTTGTTGATATGACTATCAGTTGACGTTAATTTGTTTTTCAACGGTTAATCTACTCGGCAGCAGTCGGTATTATGTTAGCTAGCACATAGCGAATATCAATACAAGTTTCTCATTTGTACGGCGTATATTTGGAGTCCGTCTCGCTACGACAACGAAGGCGTCACATCAAGAAGACGAACAACTGTGCACCATCGATTCGGATCATCGGCTTTGATGAAGACGAAGGCGTCGAGACGTCAGCCGATAAACATGCTTATCAACCTCGTGTAAGCTCAACAGTTTAAACACATTTTAATACTTAAATATTTGTTATACACAGGATGCCATAATTAATAATTACCTGCATATGCATAATTGAATACATATTTTTTATTTTATTTTATACGACTCATCTTCACGTCTCCGCTGCGGATCCCAGCAATTCCCACATCCGGTTGGATTTCTGGCGTCCACCATCCGCGAAGATCTTCAACTTTTACGCGTGGCTTCGGCTACTGCTTGAGGATTTTCATTTCATCTTTAGAAAGCTGGTCGAGTCAATTCTCCCTGGAGTCGTGAGATAGCCGGGCTGCAGCCTACCCATTTCGTTTGCAGCGAGTAATTTTTTTCTCGGACAAGTCCGGTAGCAATTTCTCGACCCCGGGGAGATGAGAGGCTAGGTTGGTTCGCAGTGGAATCGAACTAGCACCATGCTCCTGTTGACCGACATCACTACCGTTGTGCAATCTGCCCCATAAGAACCATTTATTTATTAAGTATTGTTTGCTGTGGTATGAAAGTGTTTGATTGAGTTAACTGCTTGTTTCTTCCAAGTTCTGAAGACAACGAAACCGCCGACACGTCGGTGGTATGCATTGTATCGAACAAATCAAGCTGTTAACAACGTCGTATTTGCTCATCAAGAAAACAGTGCGGAATTAGTACAATTTTTACCATATTTTTTGCTCAGTCGTTGTTAGACTTAAGGACTATGACTGGATTTCATTTTAAGAGCATGGATTTCTGCTGGGAAGAATTAGAAATTATTGGTTTACACAATACGAATTATTTGGCTAAGTTTCATAGGTGGTTTTATTTCCTGAGGGAACCGATAAATCGTCGTGGACGGCGAGAAAAAGCTTGGAATTCGCAAAAAAGAACGGTCTGAAGGAGTTGAAGCATTTGTTGTACCCACGAATAGGCGGATTTTACTATTTGCTTGAGAAAATGAGGGAAGGTGCATTATATTTTGAATGTTTAGTGTAGTAGTTCCCAGGATCGGCATTGTATTCTCCTTGGCATTGTATTATAATTGCGTCGTTTTCTTGTTCAGCAATCGCGAGGTTGTTACACAGCATTCATTTATCTCCATACAAAAAGCAGATAGAACACAACAGTAGTTGACGTTTCGCCAGTAGATCGTACCTCAACTCATGCCATTACCGTCCCGGCCATAAGAGCAAACTGCGCAATTTTGTGTTTCGCACAGACTGTCATATAGGCGGTTACGAACTAGTTGATGACGAAAAGGATCGGGTGATATTGCAACTATCGCTACCGACTCCTCTTGACGTGCCGTTCTTAAGCATCGTTTTATAGCCACACTTACTTCATCGCTAGTGAAGGGCAACATAAACGAGGTTTTATTCTGGCCACGCTTTTCGTTTTGGGCCATTTCTCTCTTTTCAAACATGTTTCATGGAGTTGCTATTTCGTTGCCATTGGAGATGGCTAATTCCGAGGCTAGTCGCGCGATTGGTCCTTTAGTTCCCTGCTCGTGCACACAGAGGTGGCTGTTCGAAACATCTTTCTAACAAGCGCCCTCTTTGTGTGTGAAGGGTGCGAAGAGAGGATATGGACAAGAATGCTCTTGTTACTTGGTTTTCGGCACCGTTATGCCATGTAGCCGTTATCGGACATGTTAATTTGAACGTTGAGAAATGGAAGCAATTTTATTTCGGTTTCTCCCGGGTGAATTTGACGCACTCAGACTGTTTATTCAATAAATCAAAACATTTTCCATCTCCTCTTGAGTAGAGAAGATTACAAAACAGTCATCGATATATCTGCAACAGAGTAGCGTCTGGAGATCAGTAACAGGGTTTCTATTTTAGATATAAATGCAGTGACGAAACTTGGTGCCATCCACTGATCCATTCCCAACCCTCTAATTTGCGCGTAATAATTCCCAGACCATCTGGAAATCGAGCAGTTGAGGCACTCTTTTAAGAGAACCATAAGCTGCTGAGTAGACAAACCATGCATATGTATTGCTTCTTCATGATGAGCAGGAAGCTTACGGATGCCTTACATTGCGGAGGCATGCGATACGTTAGTGCAAAGCACGTACACGTCGAAAGACCCCATCATGTACGCGTTATCAGGAGCCGTATTACGTAGACGTTCTAGGGACATTTAAGTCCAAGAGATGAACTGGAACGCTGTTAAGCAACTGGGTATTTCGCTTAGAAATCGTGTTATTTTATTCGTTGGCCCATCTACACGGCTGATAATGGGTCTAACCTTTTGAGTATCCCAATAGGGATGCACAGCATATAAAACCATAGTGGAGACAACTTCGATATGAAAGTCATTTTGCTCGCACGGAATGCCCAAGCACTAGCGCAAAAACTTCTTGAGGCTTTTTGGATAAATGCCAAGAACCCTACAATGAATAGCAGGAAGGAACCCCACAGGTCACACGCGATCTGGCCCCCGTATCATCGCATCGATTTCCGATGTGGAGTGGTGCAGTCATCTACCATAAGCGAATATAATCAGCTGTTCTTTTCTTCCTCAGTGGAAGACACGTCGAAAAACGGTAGGTTTTTCGAGAAGCTGGTGACTATGTTATTGCCATGTAGATTTTCGTCTTTCTGTATGTGACAATGAAGCGCTTGGTGTAGTATATTGGACATCAGCATACTCCTCCAGGCTATGAAGAAGGCGTTACTGCCGAAACGTCAGCTACTGTTGTGTTGTGCGTGTTTTCTGTATGCAAGTAAACGTATGCTGTATAACAACCTCGTGAATGCTGGGAAAGAAAGCGACGCGTTTAGCGTAATTCTCGCTGCAAACTTCTTGCTTGAGTTATATTTTTTTCAAAACCTTTTCCTTTATTCATCTTTTTTTTTAGCACACTTCATCACGTACGTGTATGATATCTCGGTGGCCTATCCATACAATATTGTGCAGTCTGAGGTGAGATTAACATCAAAATAAAATAGAACATGTTCTTTTATTCATGCAAAAACGTTTAAAAGGAAACACTAGTTGCCTTACAACCAAGCTTATTGTTCTTCCCATGGCCTCCTAAACGTTCAAGAGTTAAGTAATAGAAGAATGATAAGAAGCAGGTGCTGAAGAGCTCGGATTTTGAGACGATTTTGTTATCGGGGATGAAAGTGAGTAAAAAAGCTTCGGTGTTCCCATGTGGTTCTTTTTGATGACAATCGAATTCTATTCTGTTCAGGTCGATCTCGTCGTGAAGGGCGTTTGCCCACGTGAGGTTCATTTCCATATCAAAAAAATCCCAGTGAACGAGTTGCCGACTAGTGAGGTGGAATGTGCACGGTGGCTTAATGAGTGAGTGAATTACCAGGAAAGGGAGTTAGAATTGAAAGGTGATAAAATTAACTTTTGTGGGAACACGTAAAATCATTTCCAGAGCGGTGGTTCATCAATGGATCTGCACTTCAGTTCTAATCCAGTATTCCGCGATTTTTATAAAAAAATACTTTTTTTTGAAAAACTGAAGTTTTCCATATAAAATTTTTTATCACACATTTCAAAAAATACATACTTGTAGCACGTTACACCGTACCGATATCGTAGAATGTTAAAATTTTTAAGTGGCACTTTCACTAATAACAAAGATTGTAAAATTTTTACAATTTTAATTTATATATCGGTATAGTGTAACGTGCTACAAGTATGTATTTTTCGAAATGTGTGATAAAAAGATACTTTTATTTCATAAATTAAGTTGGAGTTAAAGGTAGTTCGCACCTAAAACGACAGCGACTGCGCCTTAGGCTTGCTTTCGTTGATTCTGGGTCTATTCTACCCAATGTTCTAAATCGAGTGGCCATGGAAGTGATTCGGAGAAATACGGAAATATACAGCCGTTTTCGTCTCGCATTTATCCAATCTATATAGATCGCACGTCTTTTAACGTCAGTTAACTTTCACTTGTTCCAACGGTTATCAGACGCTCATATTCTACTTAGATTAACCTTCTAATGTAGTCGTCTATTTGACCTAGCAGAAATTGCAAAAAAAAAGTGACTGAAATCTATCTTTTTAATCACTGCATCTTCACGAACCACAAAAGATCGTGCGTTCTTCATGGCAATTCTCACCTGCTGCTAATATGATGATTGTAGAAAATTGTCGTTCCTGCAAATGCTTCGAATCCCGTGCCAACAATTCCCCAAGAGGTCACCACTTGGCGGCTAGTGCCTACATTACTATTCGAAAGATTAAAAATGCGTAAACAAAAACAAAGCCATTGAGAAAATCGAATTCCACATTTGTGTTTTTTAAAAGAGCGCCGAGATGGAGAAAGTCCAGGTAGTGTTAACAGCTTCTTCAAGAATTATTGTCCGATTTTAATGCATTTTCCGAGTTGTAATATATTAGCTCAGAATAAATTTATTAATCGAAACACAGCCACTAGAATCTGTACATTATTGGCAACAGGAGATAAGTTTATGTATTCCAATTGCATAAAGTTCTCGGTTTCCGTGGGGATGAAGTCGTAGCAGGCAGTGATGGCTTCAGGTTGCTTTCTGAAGCATTCATTTCTCAGATAGGAAGTTTCCGAGATGTTTGAAGAAGTGGTAGTCAATAGGCGTTAGGGCTGACGAGTATGTTTGGATGAGGCAGAGCTTCGCAGTCTAGTTCGCCCAACTTTCGCAGCGTTGGCCGCAGGTGTTGAAGCTTCTGGTGCATTTCATCGGTTTGTTGAACATACTTCTTCGCATTCATCTTCTCATTATTGTTTAGGAAACTGTGAAAAATCAAATGAGCTGTGTGCCAGCAAACTTCAGGATTCCTCTAGCTGCACGTTCGACATTGAAAAGCTACTGAGCTTGATCGCAATGCAACCACTCAGCCGATCGTTATAGGTTATCGCAGAGTAGCAATTTCTTGTCGAACGTCACATTGCGGTCCAGAAATGGGTCGTTCTCTTTGCAGAGAAGAAGCGTCGAATACACTTTAAAGCGGCGATTTCTTTACTTATCATTCAATTTGTGCGGAATTCATTTATCGCGCTTTATCGACTTCCCGGACAGTTGTGCTGTGTTTTCTTCCAAGAACGCCTTCAGATTATCGTCGTATACGGTAGAAGAACGTCCGCGGCCTTCTTCATCTTCTACGTTGAATTCACCACGATGAAGCTTTCCAAACCAACACTGTCTAGTGCAAATCTCAGTGCCCACTTTCTTTCAATGTCGGCATTTATCATTAATTCACTGTTTTCTTGATGAGCAAACACGAGTTTGCTACTAAATCACTTATTTGTTCACAATAGCAGACGTTTCGACGGTCTCGCCTTTTTCAGAACCTAAAAATTCAACCTGACATGTAATCTACTCATCCAAGCACTTTCGCAACCTCAGCAGGTAAAACGTAAGGCATAAATTTTTATTGACTTAATAAACAACCTCCTTTAACCAGTTACCGTCTCATTCTTTGTACGCCTCCCAGTTATTTTGTGGGGACCAGAGGCATAAAGTCGCATATGGGTGAGGAATGTGCTTATCTTAGGCCAAAAAATGAGTCTGAGATATGACGCGAGGTTACTCCACAAGGCGCGCGGACAAAGAAACCTAACAGAGAAGATTTTGTAGTAAAAGTTGGTATCGTCGTCATTGTATTTCCAAAGCATAACCGCGTTAAGCTCTGGAAGCGCCTTGAACGAGTTCAAAAAGTCCAAAAACGAAAGCAAAGATCGCATTGTGGTATAGTCTCATGTTAAATCAGTTTAGACTGTGGCTACAGAAAGAATCACGCTTGGAGGAGTTTTATTCTGAACCAAAACCGTATCAACGAAGGTTTCAATTAGAAAAAGGGCAGAGAGTTTGGAAAAATGTAAGACATTCTATTTTTCTAAACACTCTTTTTAACTTTCACGACCGACTTTCTATTAACCTCGGCACTGTTCAAGCAATTCTTCGTATTCTTGTTGAGCAAACGCGAGGTGTTATCTTTATTCACAAACAAGTTTTTTTTCTGTTTGGTTATGGAGGTGTTTGGCGGAATAGATTGCTGTCAACTTGACCCTTCCAAGCTCTGAGGAAGCCGAAATCTGCCGAAACGTTAGCATGTTCGTGAATAAAGGATAAAATAATAACATCTCGTGTTTGCTCAACAAGAATACGAAGAATTACTCTTTTTAACTACAAAGGAGAGGCTGTTAGTAGCTGAAGTGCTTTATGTCTGCTTTTTTTGGTGTACTCAATACGCATTTCCCTTTCACTAAATTGTAGGCTCAGCCGAATTCTGGTGAAAGGTACAGTTTACACATATGTCTCCGTACCGATTTTTCGGAGGAAATTTTAGGCTTTAAGAAAATCGCGCGTATATTGAGGGTGTTCCTCGGGACTACAGGTCAAAACACCTACCTAAACAGAGGCTAGCGTTCAAGTGGAATTTTGGAGTACGGTTGATTCGTGAGAACAATATCACGGAAGTAAATCGAAGCTATAACTAACCGGTGGGTAGTAGGTATAGAAAGTCCATACTTTGAATACATTTGAGAACAAATGGTTGTGTAGCTTTAGGTCCACATCTAATTCCCTATCCACACTTGAGACGTGATACGTATTATCGCTACTGGTTGAACGAAAATTCCTAATTTAAATAAGATTTGCAAATAAGCATTTTAGGCAAATATTTTAGCTGAGAAATATCATTGTTTAGAAGTAGCTTTGGGCAACACGGGTAGTGATATTAGGAACTTCATTATACGCAGGGATCTCGAAAGCTTGCTGTTATGAAGGGAATCTGTTTCATCTTTTGGATGTTTGACGCCCTCCTCATTATTTATCATTTGACTTTTTTGAGACTGATGCAGGTATATTTTTTGTTTTTAAAGTTCATTTGTTTTAATATTCATTTCTACAAGGAATTCTCAATATTATTTAAAATTCCTTCTTTACAGGTAGCATTTTCAGATTGGCGCTCTTTACTTTTTCGTCTGTTCACTTTTCATCAAACTGGTGTACGGTAGCTTGGATCAGTGCGTGTTGCACCTATGGAAGAATTCACTAGCACCGTAGAAGGGAACGTACATATTGGAAAACGACCTTCGATATTCTTATTATTACTAAAAAACATATCCATTATTACTACGGAACGTTATCAGCGATTACAGATTGTCATTGATTAAATATGTCCTTATATCGCTTCGAGATTAACTCGCAAGCAACTCCGACACAAAGAGGAGTACAGAAACTGTACAAATCAATACGATCATGTATATCCGTTAATTTGAGTGACCAAGAGCATTTAGGTGGAAAATAAGTAATGTGTAAGCTTTGGTATGCATAGGGAACTTTAATAGATAGAAGACAGTTAGTCCAATGACGCTGAAATCTACCACGTGCTTGTCCAATGGAGGAATACATCTGAGGAATGGGTTTTTCAGTTCTACGGTTCTGTATTCGAATAGTAGACGTTTTGTAGTAGTCATATACGTATAGATATTTTGTATTTTAGTAAAAAAAACATTACATGTGGTACTTTATGCTCAATCGAACACGACGCGAGTCTCTTAATCACTTTCGAAAAACCAAGCACATAAAATCTTTATGAAAAGTGTGAAAACTCCTTACCTTCTTACACATACCACATCAGCGCAGCTTACTGCAAGTCTGAACATTCCATATGTAGCCTTCGAAGTCTAGTCGTCATGTAGGCTAACTTGGAAGGGATGGAGGGATTGGTTAGCTTCGAGCGTAGGATAGAGCCCACAATATGTAAGTACAACTACATGGCCCCTCTGGCTATCGCATTACTTGTACTCTGATGCGGTTGAATCCAAAAGCACCTAGTCAGCTCCAGCTCATAATTCTGTCAGTTTGCACTGTTGTAGTCATCACCATGAACATAAACATGCAAAAATTAGAAGCAATTTACACTTTTGATGATTGGAGAATAAATTTCTGAAGAAAAATTCTTCCTGCCACGTAGTGTTGGTTACCTCGTCGTACGCATACGTGTATTCCATTTTATCTCAGACGAGGTCCTATCACACCATCTGACAATCCTCCATTTTTAGCAAGCACCGTAAATCCAAATACTTTGGAGCTTCCGTGAGAATTTCAGAAGAGATACAATATTAAGAGCAAAGAACATTACAGCTGGCCCGTGTTGGAAACTACGATATTCAAACACTTTTTACAGCTAATGTAACGATGATAGGCCATCTTCAAAATAAAAGGGTGGATCAGTGTACCATCTCGCACACTGCTATTAACCTGGCCCATAAGTTGTTGTTACAAATCAGTTAGATTTCGTGATGGATGTACTCTAAGTGGTTTCCAAGAAAAATGTTATTCTGCGGCGAATATCGAAAGCGTTGGATGAAGTAGTTGAGCAAGCAGAATACCGGCAGAAATTCTGCGCCGCTTATCACACCGCTACCATACCATATATCTAAGGTCATAGAAGTCTGCAGATAGTGGCACCTGCACTTGCTGCTAACATTTTTTGACTGCCAACGGACTTCAACAACATCGAAGTGAATGCGATCCTATCGAACGCAAACTCGTTGGGCAAGAAGAAATAATACAAAACCCTAGCTAATTGTTATCTCAATTTCATGGCAAAAATTACAACTTTTGCTTCGATGTAATGCCCTGAATTTAGTACGTGACTAAAAGAAAGGTGGCGCGGCGAAAAATTTTGCACCATCGAATAGAGAACATCGTGGTGTACCCGGTGTAAGAGGAATGCTAAGACGAACACTCAGGGCAACAGAAAACATACTTTATTTGCTGCAGAACGAAGGAAATTACTACTCAGATCTTTTCAATAGCCACGTTCTCCTGCCCTCATACGAAATAAAGGGGGGGGGGTGAGGGTGAACATGTTGTGCCATCGGTTCTCCATTCCGAAATCCAACATGATATTTGTTCGGTGAAAAATCGAACAATACCAGGTCCGTAGAGGAGAAGATCTAAATACCTGAAGAACCTTCTGTCAGTCCTCGTAAACACACTGACTCGGCTTTTTACACCTTACGTGTCTGAATGCAAGGTCCCTACTCAGTGGAAGACGATCACAACCGTACTGCTGTTTAGGAAAGGTGGCCGCTGCGATATCGACAACTATCGGCCAGTCTGGTTGCTGTCTTTCGTCTACAAACTCTTCACTCGAGTCACCCTAAGCACTGACAGAACGCTGGACTAAGAAAGCCATGTGAGCAAACAGGGTTTCGAAGAGGATTTAGTACGATGGACCATATCCATACGTTAGCAAGACTCATTGAAGCATCGCGATAGTACAAAACACCGCTCCGTCTCACTTTCACCGATTTAAAGAAAGCTCAATCGAGTTAGATGAAATATTCAGAAGGAGTCATGGAAGCCTTGTATGGTCAGAAAGCATACTCAGCATATAAAGATTCTTCGTTAGCTGCATGAAAATTTCCTATTCAAGATATCATCATTCTAAAATGATGTTAACATCGACGTCAAAAGAGGAGTTAGACAAGGCAATACCATTTGGCTAAAATTATTCACCAGTACGCTCAAGAACGCCATGCGAACATTGGAGTGAGACAACATGGGAGTGGAAATCGAAGGTCGAGAATTAAACCATCTTCCTAGTGCTGATGACATCGTTTTTATAACATCAAACATTAGCCAAGAGGAACGAATGCTTCCGAACAGTGATGAAGCCTGTGGAAAAATTTGTCTTCGACTAAATCTCACAAAAACGATGTTCATGAGGAACCGATTGGTTTCGTGTGCCCCATTCACGCTCGACTGAACGAATATCTCGTAATGCTCCAGTTATGTATATCTAGGTCGGGAAATCAACATGTTGAACGACTTAGCTACAGAGTTAAGCAGAGGGACACGAGAGGCTTGGGGAGCTTTCAGGAGCATTGAGGATTTAGTGAAGAGAACAAAGAACGCTCGGCTCCATGTTCACCTTTTCGACTCAGCGATACTTCCTGCCCTAACGTATGCGTCAGGAACCTGGTCGCAGAGTAAAAGATCACTCAGGGTTATTGAAAGCGCAGTTGAAAAGACTATGAAAGGAGTATCCCGTGTCAAACAGTTGAGTGAAGATATCCCAACCACCGACCTGTATCCATCAAAGTCAAAGTCAAATCGGTTTGTGGATGGTTTTAAGACACAATTGACCTTATTTGTGATATCCATTACTGTAGAAAACAAAGTACTTTGTGTTTTATGTCAATGAAGCCAAATTTCTCTTGCAACCATCTACAAGGCTGTTTTCTTAATGGAATTCGCGAATAAGTTCAATTGTGTCTTACAACCACCTGTGTTGTGAAGTTATACCTGTGTATTGCTCCTTCGTGTTGTAGAAGTTCGAGGATGTCTTGCATAGTGGAGTCATTCGACGCGTTTGTATAAGCTGCGGTACCGTCGAAGGACTCCATCAGGTAGGTGCTGTTAGAACGCACGTTATTTAGGCGATCCAAAAATATCTGGTTGTTCGTAAGATAGGTTGGAATGTTTTTTCACAACTGGGCATATTATTGGTGTTAAAAACCACGTTATCCTATCCGGTGACCCGTCTACCCAGCTGATAGGTCTAACCTTGAGTAATGATGGATCAGCACACACAAGATTATCGCCGGATACTAAGTTACGAGGTTTTATAAGTAAGTATAAGACAGGACATTTCGGTAAATCAACTTTAAGTTGGCAGATAACTGATGGTTTTAACACAGCCGCTCTCGCCACTTTAACCCATTCATTATTCAACTTTCGGTATTGACTTTTAAATCCCTTCAGAGACGATGGGCGATAAAGGGAAGCACCTTCAAGATGCTTTTTCGTCATCTCAATAACAACTGATGACGAACTACTACAAACTCTCCGCCTTTATCACCAACGGATAGTCTTATGTTTTTCAACCTTATCAGCTCTCGTACCTCCCGCACACCATATTTTCGCATTTCAGTGAGGTTGGAGCGATACCTTTTCACACGATAGTGATTAAGAATTTTGGAAGTTTCGTTTGTAAATACTAAAATCGTGATGTCGACTTCAGCGTTAAGGTCTTGTTGACTAAAGAACGGTTGAGGAAATGCTGGTGGTTCTAATGCTCCTACTTCCTGTTGTTAGCCGCTATTTCGCACTTCATCTCAAGATTTCTTACGGAGTCTGTCTTGAAGTTCATGTTGCACGCAACCCTGTGCAAGGCTGTCTTAGAAATGGGTACAGATGGCGAGAAGCTTGAGCTCAATTCAAACAGCGAGCGAGTCCTGTCATGGAGAGCGGTGCCTCCTAACACCGTTAGTCTCGAATTTTATGGCACATTATTTATCCAGCATTTCTATTGTTTTTACTATATTACTACTGCTACTGCTTTTACTACACTCCCAAGATGACCAGAATGTTTTTAGTATACTGCTACTTGGTCTCCACGTGACATATTCAGTGGGACACTCATAGAAAGCTGTGAGTGTGCGAAGAAGGTGTTGTGTGTTCAGTGTGATTGAAATCTTGGTTTAGCATATTCTCTGTTGTGCTGTGGAAGTGTTTGACTCATTAGATTTCGGTGTTGACCTTCGCAGGCTCTGAGGAAAGCGAAATCCATCGAAACCTTGAATAAAGAATAAAATAACACCTTGCGTTTGCGCAGTAGGAATATAAAGAATTAAGAAGCTTAATTTGATTTTTTCGCAAATGAGCGATTGTGGGCAGTAAAATGAAAAAGATTCGTGGGTTGCGATCAGTGTGGGCATTTGTTAAACATCATTCGAAGAGTTATTGCAGAAGAGAACATGATATAATGGATTCTGGAAACCAAGAAGCGGATATAAGCCAGCCTTCTCATGCGTACCGAGAGCAAATTCGCTAATGCAAACCGGTCCAATTCTCGCTTCAAGCGGTCACCACTGTTCACCTTTACCCAGCTGCGATTCGGTATGAAATGCTTTTTCCTATAAACGGTTCTACTGTTTAAAGTTTGTTCTTTAGAATTTTGAAAATCTGTTTATGCAAAAGTTAAAAAAGAGCAGAAGTATAAACGAAATCAAATTTCAGCAGTTTTCAGTCTTCTGTGAACATGTTATTTGTTACAGATAACCTCATTAATGGCTTTTGTTTTCGGAATTCGGAGAAGTGTTCTTACATTAATTCAGCTGTGGCAGGCATTGTGGAGAAACTGCAGTAGGATGCTAGACGAACTAATATCGCATCCTGAAAAGGCGTATTGTTTTGAATTAATCTATTGCTGCTTAAGCTGCAAAGCTGATTGTGTTGACTGTTTTCTGCCGCATCGGCAATAAGTTTTTGAAGTCTTTGGAGAGACGATGTTTGCCAAAGCAGTATCCTTAAAAGCAACCGGGTTTTCTGAAAAGCAGTCATTTTCCACCTTTTTTAAAAAAATAAACCTGTGTACCGCAAGATATATAATATACATATAATATATATAATATATATACATATATATACATCTTTCCAACGGTTTCCCGCCTCATCGTAGCTGGAAGGTGTTTCTGGGTGTCGGACAGCGATGTAAAGCGGGGGAATCATCCTCTGGCAGGGTCCCCAAGATGAGAAGGAGTCTGGCGTTTCCATCAGAAAGCCTAGCTAAGAGTAAACCAATACTAGTATCCACGACCGTCCTGGCATCGAAGTTCCATGGTGGTAAATATCCTTCTGATCTACAAGGGCTGTGACAGTCTGTGGTGGCGAAAACCTGGGGCAGACTTTAGCCAGACTAACCTCGGGACTCCAAAAAACCATAATGGGTTAAAAAGCAAATTTCCGAAAAATAGAGATTATGCTGAGGCGTGCACAAGCAGTGAGGATGGGCCATTCAAGCATCGAGTATCAAGTATATATATATATATATATATATATATATATATATATATATATGCACTTACTTGGATATTTGGACAGTCCGTCCTCACGAGCTGTGCGGACTCCAGCACATATGCCATTCTTTCTTTTCTTTCGCAATAGTAGTCTATGGTGGTGGTCCATTTCGAACGTGGTAGCGCATGCGAGTCTCATACCGTGATCTGTAGAACAACTGGAGCTGCGGGTACAGCTGAATAACTTTGTTTACGAACACGTCCGCCCAACGTGTAGGTGGTCGTACAAGGGGACGTTTGCATTCTCTTGGAGTCCACTCTACTGTTTTTTCTGTCCATCTGTCGTCTGTTCTTTTCATTATGTGACCAGCCCGTCTGTGTTTCGCTACCAATGTATATTCTCCTGAAACTCGAAGAGGTGACAGATTTCGAAGGTCAGAGCTTCGCATTCCGGCTACATATTGAGAGTGCCAATTATATTTCAGAACACATCGCTCAAGCACTCTGTGAGCAGTGCAAAGTATTTTTGACGTGGCTGAAGTACCAACCTACGTCTCTGTAGCAAAACAGAACGCTAGGAGGACCATTGAATCGAAAAGGTGAGCGCGGATTTTCGGGTCCTTCAGTTGGTCAATGGCTTCTTTGAGAGGCCGGAATGAAACCCAAGCTGCTCTCCTTCTTATATCTAGTTCCTCTTTCATGTTGTTTTTCATGTTCATCGATCGCCCAAGGTGAACGTACGAGGTTGTCTCTGCAATGAGAGAGCCATCCAATTCAATTTTTTCATCTTTGCACCAAGGGTTTTTCATGTACTGGGTCTTCTTTCGATTTATGCGAAGTCCGATTTATTTCTCCGCTTCGTTGAGCTCGTTGATCGTCATCTCTGCTTCGCTAGCACTTCTTGAGAAGATGACAATGCCGTCGGCAAAACGACGGTTTGATAGGAATTTTTCATCAATACGTATGCCTTTCTCATCCCAATCGAGTGACTCCATTTTCCACTGCAGTGCGGTACTGAACAGCTTTGGCGATATTGTGTCGCCCTATCGAACCCCTTTTCCTATGGGTATTGTAAGACGTCGATGGAAAAGCTGTATTTTCGTAGTGCAGTTCCGATAACACTCGGACAGAGTCCTTATGTAGAACGGGTCCACTCCTTAGTCGACGAGCGCTGATAGGATTGCATTAGTTTCGACACTGTCAAACGCTTTTTCATAGTCGACAAAGGCTAAGACTAGAGGGAAGTGGTATTCCCGACAAACTTCGATGGCCTTGGGCACGGTTTGGATGTGGTGCATGCAACAAAATCCTTTTCGAAATTCTGCTTGCTCGACTGGTTGCGCTTCATCCAATGTCCTTGATATGCGCGAGAAGTTTATCTTCGTGAAGATCTTGTAGAGTATACTGAATACGCATATGGGACGATAGTTACGAAGACCACTTCGGTCTCCTTTCTTGGGGAGGATAACCGTGCGCGACGTCGTCCACTGGTCTGAGATTTTATCCCTTTGAAGGCAGGCTATCATATGATCTGCGAGAAGTACATGCAAATTGTGGCCTCCCGCTGTGAGAAAATCGGCGATGATAATGTCTGGTCCTGGGACTGTGTCTCTTCTCATGCTTTCTATCGTAAGGCGAACCTCTGACGGAAGAATTCGAGGTGGTTTTTCTCCGGCGAGGATTCTAGCGGCAGGGACGGGGATTGTCGAACGGAAAAGGTTGGTGTAGTACGTTTTCTCTATTAATTTCATACCATGGCGAGAAGTTTTGACGATCCCATCTTCGTTCATCAGGACTGACAGCGGAACATTTTAATCACACAAGTCCCGATGGCATTTTTTCAAACTGCTTCTTTTCTCTGCTGCTTCCAGTATTTTCATCTGCTTGTACCACTGTAGATCGTCCTGCAAAGCTCTTCGGCAGTTGGCATTTACTACTAGCCATGTTGAACGTGTTGCAGTAGGATGAAGCTTCAGTTTCCTTCTTTTTTCGAGCAACTCCTTAGTAATGATGGAGATGCGATCGGATCTTCTCGCTTGAGGAACTGAGGCGAATTCGGTATAGCTTTTCAGTCCTTCGACAGGCAGCTCGTAGTCTTCGGTCGGGTCTTCTTCAATCTGGCAATCACGGTTGGACAGAATCGTCTTCGTTCAGAATGTTTTCGTCGTATACAACCAGACTTTGTCCTCGTGGTCGATGAAGAGAGTTCTTTTCCAGCTTGCGGCTGAATCGAATCTTCTCGTGAAGTAGGCGGTGATCGGAACCAGTACAGAACGACGGGACTACCGATGTGTCGAGTAGACCCCATCTTCTGTTTGTCAGATAGGTTGATCTCCGAATGAGCCATACCTTTGGAAGACTCCTATGTCGAGCGGCGGCTTTCTTTCTTCTGGAAAAACGAGTTCTTATGAAAGAGACGTACTGCTGACAGCAGTCCTGCCAGACGGTTTCCATTCTCATTTGTTTCTCCTAATCCAAAGTTTCCGTTCCTGTATTCGCTCTCGTTGGCCTTTTCTATTCTACCGTTGAAGTCTCCAACAACAAATTTATGATATGCTTTATCATTGCGGATAACTTCCTCTAACTGATAGTAGAACGCATTTAATTTGTACTCATCAGCTGCGTCGGACGGTGAGTGGCAGTTGATGGTTGTGATCTTCTTTTGAAGCGACATATGAAGACGGAGGACGGCTATGCGAAGGGAAAGGACCTCGTATGAGTCGACGAGATGGACTATGTACGACTGGACGACAAAACCTACGCAGCCGACATTTCGTGACAGGACCTTTTCTCGACGGATCACAAGGGTCCCGTTGTTTAGTTGGCGTATGTCGGTCTTCTTTGTTTTTGCTTCTTATAATGCAGTCACATGAAATTTAATGCGATCTGTGGCTACAAGAAGGGCGTTAAGATCGGCGTCTGTGGAGAGTGTTCTGGCATTATTGCATAGTAAGAAACAATCTCCATGGCGTGTCGTGCGTGTATTCGTCATATCCGGTTCCAATATGACGTCCTGCGTAACCCGAGATTTTCTGCCCTCTCACCTGTCGTCTCACCGCCTAACGTCATAGACGGGAGCACCCAGTGTGCGAGGTACGGAGGCTGGCCTATATATATATATGAATGCGTCGTTTTCTTGTTCAGAAATCGCGAGGTTGTTGTGCAGCATACATTACAACAGTAGCTGATGTTTCGGGAGTACCGGCATCTTCTTATATATATATATATATATATATATATATATATATATATA
>UYYA01003839.1:0-20590 GCA_900624975.1 Angiostrongylus costaricensis | reverse complement strand
TATATATGTACACGTGTGACGCAGTAGTCGAAGACGCCCTGCAAAACATACGTGGAATCGTTCCCCGCGCCCGCGAGTCATTGTAAAGTCCAGATATGCATTCAACCACCTCCAACGTTGCTTAATAAAGTCGAATGCATGGCGCACCCTTCTGAGATTAATCAACGCCAAGAGCTTTATCCTTTTATCCTTTATATAAATGCATATATATGTATATGAATGTGACGTTTATACATGTATATACATATATATGTATACATTTATATAGATTATCCATACATCTTGTGCGGTTTTCAACACTTCTTTCATTCTATTCTCTGTCTTGAAACAGATACTTAAGAACACTCACTGAACTATTGAAGGCTGGTTGACCATGTCCGTAACCCATGACAAGTGCGCACGAATTAATTGCGGTAATAAGGCAGAACCTATTGAAATCTAGAATACTAGACCATATTCGAATTAAGTGTATTAGAAAGTGGATAGAAAAGTGTAACTGAAACCTCTTCTATTTCAGCTTCGAGATTTTGAAGTAGACTGGAGTAAGGCAGTGGATGTGTTGCTATTTAATACGTGCAAGGTCCTTGTTCAACCTCCCAAGGTCGACCAAAGCGCCTCGACCAAAGCGCCTTTCCCGTCGAGGTCGAAAAATTGGTAGCGGGCCTATTTCGGAAGATAAAAGCAGTCCACAACATCTATGGACGCCCTCGTACAGCTATTCCAAGGATCGGCATGCGTATAGGAAGAATGGACTCGACTCATTTAGCGGCATTCATAGTGAAGACTGAAAATCTTGAAGCAGTAGTAGTCAAACCAACGCGAATCCAAAAACATTCGTGGATTACGATTACGGGCGCATCGATTGGAAGGCATGCTTGGATCTGCATAATACTCAAGCTTTTTAAGAGCATTGCTAACCCGGTGTTAAAAAGGTGTTAAAAAAGCATAGTTTATAAGTTTTAGATATTTCTTTGACCTTTTGATTAAGTACTGCCACTTGCTATGCTCTAAACCTTCTTTTATACCTTCTTTTATGCATAAAGGTGCGTTACTCTAAAGTTACCCTACAACGCTGTGGAGCCTTTTTCACTATGGGTGAATTTGAATAAGTTGGTAATCCACCGAATAGTTCAGGTTTAAATGTCGCATATTTTAAAGCGGCTCCTGATTTTCCTATGCATGAACCTTCGACATTCGAAATCTCGGTGTGGAAAATGCAGATTTTTCTCATTCAGCTTTTCGTTCAAACGGCAGAGCTATGATGTTTTCTTAACAGTTAGGAAGTCAGAATAGCATTCTTGTTAATGATCGGCGATCGATTCTTTCGTGTACGGGAGTATATGGGTCATTCGCGTATCACCACTGCCTGGAACTCTTGAACTCATTGCCGACCTTCGTTTCCCTCGCTCTTTGGCTGGGCACATCGCAAACCACAACCAAATCTGTTTCGGTACTTAGTTTCAGTTTGTCTTATCCTTCTATGGTGAATTGTCGAATTATTGCCTTTTTTTTAAAAACTAAGCATGATTAATTTTACCCTGCACATTCCTGTTTCGTTGCGCTTCGCCCTACATCTGTTGCATTCGTTGAAATTGAAAAGAAAGTTCTTTTAAGTCTTTTTATGCAGACATTTCTATCAGAAGTTGTTCGTGCTAAACTCTGACAATTATTTTATTAGAAAAAAAGAAACTTTATGTTGATTGCCCATATATTAGTCTCTTGTGCTCTCGCAATTCACTTAGCGTTGGATATGTTGATTGAAAGAAATTTGGGTAGTAGAGGAAACGGGATTACTTTGCACAGCATTATATTAACCTTCTCGCACATATTGTGCATTCATGGCTATTCATATCTTCGTGAATTTCTCTCATGAGTGTACGAAGAAGCATGAGTGGTAAAGGTTTTAGCGCACAACTCATAGACGTATGCTAAGGATACCTAATTGACTTTAACTTTAAAATTTCACTTTAAAAACTTTATTTCAGGAGCTTTATGTGTTGCCTAGTTCCATTTGCTAAATTCTCGCACATTTAACCGCACCGTTCTCTCTTTCTCTCTCTCTCGCTCTCACTCATATTTTCCATCACTCATATTTGTCATCAAGGAAATTACGGGATAATTTATTTTTGATTTCATTTTTATTTCCCATCTTCACATAATCTCCATATTCCAGCCCTTTTTTCATTTCTTTGCTTGGAGTTCATCATCTTTGAAGGTCTTTGTCTGGGTTCGGATACCCTTGAGAACATTGTGTTCTTCACAAACGTTGTTGGAAGTTGGTCGTGTTAATGCTCCCTGCAGTCTTAGTACAGTTGTGGTAGAAACTTCACAGGTATTCATCTCATGGACGTGAAGGTTTCTAATTGCCGAAGAAAGCTTGAACCTTGTTTCTGAAGGGATAGTTAGGCTACATTTGAAATGGGCTTGAACCAAAGGCCATGCGTGCATTGCACTGCGCCTGTTTACTGCGTCCACCGAGCCCCATATATATACACACATATACGCTCATTTTGTCGTTGATATAATAATTCTTTTTCCTTCATACTGTCTTCGATAAGATATGATAAACCATGTGATGTGCATGAATAAAATGTGAAAGTAGAACTTTTTATTCACTGCCTGTTATTTTTTTTTGTTACAGGGTAACATGCGAAATGCAACCACAGTGGTGCTGGGGTACCTGCAAAACTTAGACGCCAGGCCGGATTCGAGCCCGCAACTACCCTTTAGCACCATTAGGTTAAAAATTGGCTGAGAGGACGCAGAATGAGTGTCTCAGTGGTGCAGTGGGTAACACATGACCACCCGGAAAGGAAAGGACAGTCCCGGGTTCGAATCTGACTGAGGTCTCGCTCTTCCAAATATTTTAACATCGTTGTCACTTTTTATTTACTGCCTATTTTTTTTTAATGGCAGGATAATATGTGGAATATAATCATAATGATGCTGAGATAATTTCAATGATGCTAAGATATTTGCAAAACTCCGGACCGCAGGTGTCTGCGTTGGGTAACGAACACGCTATTACTCTTTTTGGGGGCTAACGCGTTCGCCACCACACCATGTGAGTCCTTCGTTTCGTCTTTTTCTCAGTCCTGTTATTGGCCCATAAGTGCTATCAACAATCATCCGTCAATAGAATTGATCCGGAGAGCACAAATCGGCATTGAACCCAGTTACGCTGAAGCTTTGGTATAAATCACAATGTCGTCACTTTTTATTCATTGACTATTTTTCTTTAAATCCTTCACTCGGGTCTTCGAGACGTGGGTTAAAGTCTGAAGTATCGTTAGGGCTCGTCCTTCACTATGCCACTGCTGCTGTTCGAAGCCCATTCCCCAAGCTACTCATTTCACTGCACTTTGATTTGAAGCTAAGTTATTCATGATGTTGGCCTGTTGTCCCAGGTACACATAGTTCAAGTGGTCAGAGGTATTCCTTCCGTTGAGCGTTAATGAACGAAACGATGACACTTCTTGCTAGCATCGTTCCCTGAAAGTTCGAAAGCAGGTCGTTTTCTCTACAAATTCTGTAAGAATTAGCTACTGTTCGTTTCGCCAACTAATACATAGTAGAGTGATTTTAATTGCCACGACCGACTTTCTATTAACCTCGGCATTGATCAAGTGATTTTCTTCGTATTTTTGTTGAGCAAACGCGAGGTGTTACTATTCTTTGTTCACGATTAAGCTGACGTTTCGGCGGATTTCGCCTTCTTCAGAGCCTGGAAAGGTCAAGTTGATAGCAATCCACTCGGCCAGACGCCTCCATAACTAAAAAACAAAGAAACTCCAAACCAAGATTTCAATCACTTTGAACACAGCTTTGCACACTCACCGCTTTCTATGAGGTTTCCACCAAGTATGTCACGTAGAGACCAACCGCACAGAAATCACGTGGAAGTATAATGTGCCCCTCACATCAGAAAAGCAGTTTTATATACTGCCCTATATCACGCGTGGTAATGAGGCATTCTTCCCTGCGGTTCATTTTCGGATTTCTGGAATTAATCCAGAGTGCCTCGAGAGTTTTTCGCGCCTGTGTTCTTGATTCGCGTGCGAGGATCGTGACACATACTTCGAAGTCGTCCCCGTTATGTCTCTGGGTCCTATGCGTGCCTAGCGGGGTATTTGGTCTATTTTTGCCGGCTAGGTGTTCTTTCATGCGGACACAGGGGTCTACCCGTTTCGCCAATGTATTCGTCACCACACGTCTTACAGGAGATCAGATAAACTATACCCGAGCTCATGCAATCACCGTCTCTACCACTGGGGCAAATTATGCAATTTTGAGTTGCACATAGACGGTCATATAGGCGGTTACGAACTAGCTGGCGCTTAAGATTACTCGGTGGTATTTCAACTACGCTCACCGAATTCTCTAAGCCCGCCCTTCTTAAGCAGCGTTTTATAGCTGTACTTATATCATTTGAGATGAAGGGTAGGATAAACGGGACCCTTCTATCGCTAGAGTTGTCGTTTGGAGGCCGACGATTTTCTCTACACCTATTCTGAGCTACAGTTTCGTAGCCATTAGAAACAAAAAAAAACCGTGCCAAGTTCCGGGACTCCTCTCTCTGCTCTCTTCCCGTGCACACGTTGGTTGCTGTTCGAAACATGTTTCTTATAAGCGCCCTTTTCGTGTGAGAGGGGTGAGAGGAGAGGTAATGAACCAAGATATTTTTACTACTTGGCTTTCGGTACCACTTTGTAATGTAGCCATTTTCTGATAGGTGAATTTGTACGTTCAAAAATGGAAGCCCTTTTTCTTTCGGCTTTTCTCGGGTGAACTTGATATACTCTGACTGTGCGTTTAACAATTCGAAGCATTTGTCCATTTTCGCGTTTGCTCAACAAAAATACGAAGAGTGATTTTACTTTCTCAGCGAGGATATTGTAGAGGAACCAGTTTTGCAGCGACTTTCACCCCATGTTATCGCATTCCAGTTTTTGTATGACGATTTTCGTAGTGACCACAATAATTTTGATAATATGAAATAGTCCTCCCGAATCATCTCTTTACAACGTCATTGTGTTTAAGTAATGAAGTGCACAATTGATCTTTACGTACTTCACAGGGACGTCATTAATGCTGAGCATCTTGGATTAGCTCACTTCCAATTGAGCCTAAATTCAATCAAAGTGAGGCAAAGACGTTTTTCGATACTTCAGCGAACGCAACGCAGTCCATTATGCTGAATCTTCGTCGAATTACAGCTTGCCGAGGTATCTGGCTTTCGTTGTGAGTTGTGCGAATCGCGACGAAGACCACTCGGGCAAGGAGCTTATGGACGATAAAGTGCAGGCAGACTAAGCGATGTTTGTGATATGTTGATGACCTTTTCTCCTTTTGAGCGACATAATCTTGCAAGTAAAGCATTAAAAGCCGAGCAACTGTGTTGATGAGCACTAGTGGTGTTTTCTTAGTATGTTCAATCGTTCAGAAGCTCATCATATCAGGTGCTGTTTGATTGTTCATTGGAGGTACAGGATGTCGGACTTACGGAGGGAGAACGGGTAGGAGAATAGAAAGAACATCCTCCGATTCTTTACATAGAATGGGTTCGACTCTCCATGATATTGAGTAGAAGTTGTGGGCGATTTTTTCACCTCATTCTCTTTCTTTTCACTTTCATCGTTCACTCTTAACGATGAAAGAACCTCTTCTTTTCACTTTCACCATTCAGTCTTAACGATGAAACAGCCAGTGATAACCTTGTTCAATATATGGTCTTCTCAATAAGAGATTTTGAAGTTCATATAGAACGCTTCGATTTCGTTCTAGTAGATACTTTATGTGAGGTCATAAAAGATGAAGTTAACGGCTGGTTACAAGGAACAGTTCCTTTACGGTACCGTAAATATCGTTTAGTGGACGATTTCATCTTCTTCGGTCTGATGTAGTCATAATTAACGTTGGTACTCTGCATTTTCAGTGGAGAAACCAGATATTAGGACGAATGCATGGCTGTGGCGTATCTTCACTATAGCCCTCCCGAATTTAAGCAATTTAAAATGACCCCGAGATTTCAGCAGCTTCTCCATACTCGCCATACTTAAAGTTCCCGTATCGTTGGTTTTTTCGGTGTCGGGGGAAGGCGGCGATCACTTTTTCGTTTGCAGTGATTAATACTCATAATAAACTTGCGCACTCGCAGCCGAACTGGGAGATAGGTGTTCTCGAGGGTAGTTTCCCCGCATTTTCGAAACAAGTAATAAAGTTGTCTGTGAAAAAGGGTCCAAACTACTTCCAATACGCAGTCACTTCATTGTACGGTTTTCGACGATCTTACATGCAGGGTACAGTCTACATTTATGAAACGATATACACTAGTTGTTTAAGTGGATGGAAATATTCACTCGACACTTTGGCAGACAAAAGCAAGTCATTGTGCAGCCTAGATATGCATTCAAACACCTGCGATGCTTGTCGAAGTCGAATTCATGGCTCATATCAGGGAATAATCTACGCCGAACGCTTTATCTATGAAGCTGCATATCAATCCGGCATGGTAGAGACGAGGAACCCATCCATTGATTTGTCCGAAGACACTGGAACAGATCGCTTTTGGTCTACTTTTAACTTTCTGTCGGTCCCGTACAAACGTGTTACATGGCCTCACGATTATTCAACCGGAAAATTCCACCTTTAATATGCCGCAAATCCTGGTAATACCAAGTTGATGCAGAAATAATCAGTTTTAACGGCAAATTTGAAACTGGACTCGAACATAAATTCTTCAATACGTTGATATTTTGTTCTTAAACAGGCACGAGATTTATAAATAGTGGCTAATGTTCCCGCAGTTTTATCTTCTATGGACGTTTGCATTATTTATTCAAAAGAAGGGCTACTAAAATATGTGAATCCTTTCTTTAAACAGAAAAATTTTCCTTTATGAAAAATCCAATCTAGCAGTCAGTTGCCCCGTTATAATAATGCGTACACGAAATGAATTAGTGTTCACAAAACAACACAAAACTCCTAGTCAAATACAACTGCTCGCCTACGTCTAGCGAAGCACTACATTCTGATGGCAAATAAGTCCGCTCCACATTACCGTTGGTATTAGTTGTCGATAACTGAACATTCTACTGAAAAGAACAAGTCAACAAACATATGTGACCCATGTTGTGATATTTTTAAATGTCTTTTAGTGTTTTAATGAAGACCACTGAAATATGTGAACTGAAGACAGTTTGTTCAGAAACCAGTGCAGGGTGACAACCTGTGTTCTTTGAAGTGGTGTGTCTCAATGATTCAATGAGTTCTTCTATATGTTTTAAACCATTTATTTATATGACCCTATAAACTGGTTCGGTTGAGCTGATGCGAGGTTGGTAGAGGTTTTCTTTGCTGTTGTTGGTGTTGATAGTCGATGTAACGTCGCATCAGTTCAACAAAATCAGTTTATAAGATCATATAAAGATTATATCAACTATTTATGCCGAGGTTTATAGAAATTCGGTTCTTGAGTTTTGGAAGAGTTGTCCATGTATTTGCCTCTACTAAAGCCTTAATTTTATCGTAGTCTATAGGAGAAATACCAGGAAAAGGACGTCCACCACCGTCCTTGTTTGCATCGTCGAATTCGCCACGACGAAATCATTCGTTAATACTTTTTCGGCATCACCTCTCAACGGTGTCTCGAACAGTTGGCTCCTCGTAATACTGCTTTTAGTTTTCTGTATCACCTGTAGTCCCGTTGATCGCCGAGTGACTCGAGCGGGCGCCAGTAAATGTTCCATTTTTCCCTGTCGCGTGCAAGAGTAGTCCAGCGGGTTCAACTCGCTCTACGGACTCGTCGGGCATCATATCCTTCTTCTGGGCTCTTCGTGAAGAACTCTGACTATTGGGTCGGTGGTCTTTCTGCAGTACGTTTGACATCCCGAGGAATCCAGTCACTAACGGCTCTTGCTCATCGGCTATCATTCATACGCATTACGTGTCTGTCCCAACTTATCTTCGACTGTTTGGCGTACAAAACGGCATCTTCGATTTTCGATCGTTGACGCAGATCGGAGCTTCGGATCCCATCGCTTACTTGTGTGGAACGCGATACTCCTAGCATCGTCCCTTCGACTGCGCGTTCGATAGCGCTGAGTGACCTTTCATCCTGCTTAAGCAGCAACCAGGTTTCTGACGCAAATGTTAAGGGAGGAAGTACCGCTAAGTCGAAAAGTTGGGCACGGAGCCGGATGTTCTTTGTTCTCCTCATTTCATCCCCGATGCTCCTGAAAGCTCCCCAAGCCGCTCGTTTTCTACTGTTCAGCTCTGGAGCTAGGTCGTTCATCATATTGACTTCCTAGATAGATATAACTGGAGCATTCGGAGATATTGCATGCGGGCATGCGAAACCAACCCGTTC
The DNA here is from genome assembly GCA_900624975.1 of Angiostrongylus costaricensis. Taxonomy (NCBI): domain Eukaryota; kingdom Metazoa; phylum Nematoda; class Chromadorea; order Rhabditida; family Metastrongylidae; genus Angiostrongylus; species Angiostrongylus costaricensis. The sequence goes on along the minus strand of UYYA01003839.1, from coordinate 12,222 downwards.
TTTATGAACATCATTTTTGTGAGATTTAGTTGAAGACCAATGTTTCCACAGACTTTATCAAATTCGTCAAGCCTGCATTCCGTTTGGATAATGCTTGGTGTTGTAAGGACGATGTCATCAGCAAAGCGAAGATGCTGTAACTGCCGACCAACGATTTTCACTCCCATATTATCCCACTCCATTGTTCGCATGACGTTCTGGGGGTAAATAATTTTGGCGAGATGGTATCGCCTTGTCTAATCCCTCTTTTGACGTCAATGTTAATATCGTTGTAGAATGGGGATATATTTGTTGTGAAATTTTTGTACAGCTCACCAAGAATCTTCATGCACTGAGCGGGGACTCCATTACTGTCAAGGGCTTCCATGACTACTTCTATGTTAATTGAATTAAAAGTCTTCTTTAAATCGATGAAAGTGAGACAGAGAGGTCTTTTGTACTCTTGCTATATTTCAATGAGCTTTGTTATCGTCGGGATGTCGTCCATCGTACTCAATCCTTTTCGAAACCCTGTTTTCTGTCAATCCTGTTCAGGATGACTCGAGTGAAAAATTTGTGGACGACAGGCATTAAGGGGATTGGGCGATAGTTGTCTATATCGTGTAGCTCACCCATCTTGAACAACAGTACGGTTATGCTGGTCATCCACTGAGTAGGTACCTTGCATTCAGACAGGTAACATGTGAATAACCGAGCAAGTGTGTTTATGAGAACTGGTGGAAGGTTCTTTAAGTGTTCTGGTCTTATTCTGTTCGGACCTGGTGTTGTTCGATTTTTCACGGACGAAATGGCATGTAGGATTTCGGAAGGGAGAACCGGTGGTACAACATATCCATTCTGTTTTATATCATATGACGGAAAGTGGACATGGCTATCGAAGGTGTCTGTTTAGTATTGGTGAATGATTTTCTCCATTGCCTTTCTGGACGCTGTAACTGCTCCGCATGGGCGTCGGAGTGCAATCATCTTGGTCTTGTAATTGGCGGAGCTTCGGTGGGTTTTGCGAATGCTTTTCCCAGCCTCTGCAGCTTCGGTCATTACTGCTGCTCTTCTGTATCTAAGATCTTCTTTTATCGCCTTTCTGCATTGTTTTGCACGTTCGGACGCTAGTTCGCGGTTGCCTGCAGCTCGTGCGATTCCACGCTGGCGTATCAGCTCAAGTGTTTCTGGAGACATTCGTCTCTTGGTGACTTTCGCACTCTCAGCTTTAATATCGTTAACGTGAAGATGTTGAATGAGCCGATCGTATTCTTCGTCGATGTTATCGACAACGGCATCTTCCCAACAGCTGACTAATTAACTGAATAAATCCCAATTCAAGGTGGTTCTGGGACTTCGGTTTTGGAATTTAGCGGATGTTTCTTCTTTCGACGAGAAACAGAATCTCGCATGAAGTAGACGATGGTCTGATTTCGTGTAGAATTTTGGGACAATAGCGACATTTGCTAGGCAAAACCTTCTATTTACTATGGTGTGGTCTATTTGGTTGTTGTACTCTCCATTGGGAGACTCCCACGTCCTGCGCTGAGGGTGGGGCTTCTAGAATTGCGAGTTACCATAGATTGTTTTGGTTGCTATGATAAACTCAAGCAGCCGCTCACCCTGTTCGTTCCACTTTAATCCGTGGGTCCCAATGTGACGTTTCCAAACGTTCTTCTTGGTCTAATCTTGGCGTTGAACTCTCCAGTGATGACCTTAAAGATTGTGTGGTCTTCTCTGTAGAACTTCTCCAACACTGTATAGCACGCTTCCATTTCTTCTTCGTCATAGTTTGTTGTCATCGCGTAAACGACAAAGATTGTCATATACGGAACTGATCCACGTCTTTTTAATCGTAAACGTCCGATTCGGGTCGTTGTGCGAATGAATCAATGTTCATGGACATACTCGTGTTGCCGAGAACGCCGATGCCGCCCGTTCCTCTACTGTCGCATGTTCCGAGGAACAGTTCTTCTTCGGTGTCAAAGACGGCGTTGAATGGGTGGCGTCGTCTTGTCTCGGCCAGGCCTATGACTTCGTACCTTATCCTCCTTGCTTGTATGAGCAAGTCTTCTATCGAGGACTCGGATGCAAGTGTACGTGCATTGTAGGTACAGATCGTCACCATAGTTCTTTTTAATCTAGGCTCTGAGATTTTAGCAGCCTGTACGTACTTGTTCTAGTCAACGCTACGAAATTGTGGGCGCTTTCGGATTCAGGGGGAATGAAGCCTGTTTTTTTTTTTTACTGTGTTTAACATTTTGATACCCATGTATATCTTGCCGGGCTGTGAACGTGGGGGCTGCGTATACTCACGGGTAACTTGCCAGGCTTTCCCACAGTGGACATGGGGCTTATTTGTTGGAGGTGACTCCTAACTGCCTCCCATATACTTCCCTGTTACTTAATTGTAGGCTTTTGGTTGAATTGTCTGGTTGAATACAAACCGCTTGAGCGAGAACGCACTCACACACGCATGCATGAATACGCTTAGCAAATGCAGATAGTATGTGCCAAATCGGCGCAGCAGAAACAACAGAGAGGCCACCTCCTAGATCCACCCAAGGAAGTAAAGGTCGCTTTTGGTCCGCGATTAGCCCCTATCCGCCACCTGGTGGCGCGCCACGTAGCCTTGCCACTAACCGGCTCGAGATCCCTCATATGAGGGAGACTCTTATACTACTTCTAGTTTAGCGAAATAAATCTGCCGAAATTGCTGTCTTGACATCTCGAATGCGAGCCTCAAAAACTTGTTAAAATTACTTTATGTATTATGATCTAATTGTACACAGCGAATCTGCATAAAATGAGCTTTACATTGATGAATGAACCATCCTAAAAAATTTTTCCTAAAAGTCGCTAAGACATATACTACAAATATACTTACTTTATTTTAATAATTTGACGGCCCGTTCTCACTGATTGTGCGGGTCCCAGCACAATCTCCACTTTTCCGGAGTTTTACTGGTTTAGCCGTTGTGGTTCCCTGGAGCCCCGAAGTCGGCCAGACCAAAGTACATTCCAGGTCGTCACCACTATAGGCAGCTGTCGCCCACCATGCGACTAGTTTCGTAACAGGACGATGACGGATCCTGGCATTGGTTTAGTCTTAAGTGGACTTCCTGATGAAAACGCCGGAGTCCTTCTCAGGTTGGGAGACCCTGCCAGAGAGATGAATTACTCTGCTGTACATCGCAGCACTACACCCAAGTACACAATGAAGAGGTAAACCGTTGGTAGGACAGCAGATATAAACATTAAAAATTCTGCATTATTTCGATGTAACTTAATAACCATTAGTTAAAGCGATTTTGTTTATTGGTTCTCAATTTTCACTTCACCGCCTTGAAAAAGCTGGCCGCTGAATATTTCAATGATAGAATATATAGGATTCTAGTGTAGTGAGTAAGCAATGAGAACGTAGACAACAGAGAGCTTATCGCTGCAATAAGAAATATTGTCTTCGAAATGCTCTAATAAGAAATTCGTGTTCGCGAATCAAGTTTACCTGCTTGGAGAGAATGAAAATTTCATTCACCGAACCTTTCAGAAACAATGGATGCGTTGAAGTGGCATGCGTTCCTTCGACGAGTCGTCGACTTATTCATGCCGATTGTTGGTTGGATTTTTGGCATCTCCATACTAGCCACGTCACTTTTTGGATCGTATATTGTATCACTGTAAGTAAATCACGCTTTCATCGTAATTTTACGACTGTCTGATATAATACCGTCACAAAGCTCAATCGCGAAATATTCAGGTTTTTGTTTCTATTGGTGATGGGTAAACACAACACATGGAGATCGGTGATTGATCGTTCTGTCAGTTTCTGGATGATGGTTCCAATAGTCAGTGTTGAATTGTTCAATTTTTTTGCAACAGTCTTCTCCTTAATTAAAGGATTACAATGAAAACGTAAATTATTTTGAGAGCTGCGTTAAAACTCATCCGAACAATGACGTTGATGCTGCGAAAAGGAAAATGAATAGTGCCACGGATGTTCATCTAGACAGAACGCCCGATCAATTTTTATGTTTTCTTTTTCATATACCAAAATGTTGCTTATAATGAACTGCAACGATGGTAGGCGTTAGAATTGTTACAGAATGTCTCGATAAGTCCAATTAACTAAAATGTCGTCCATGGACGGAAGGTTCTAAAAAGGTAACCAGCCTTCAGGGCTTTCTGGAGTTGATATTCGGGATGCGAGTACGGGTGTCCGGTGATGAGATTGAGTACGACAAGCCAGCTCTAATCGTTATGAATCATCGAACGAGGTATGTTTTCTTAGAAAGGCGAGAAATTTTCTCAACACTATATATAACAAATCATAAATTGAGAATATTTTCCGTGTTAGATAGAATCGTTAGAACGAAAGTAATTTGAGCAAAAAAATGCCACCTAAAGTCAGTAAAGAAACAAAACTTTAGCAGAGATTTCGTAGTTTAATACAGAGATACAGAATCCAGGACGATGAACAATGAAAGGATAAAGCGTTTGTCGTTTATGAATCCCTAGGAGATGCGCCACGCATTCGATTTCATCAAGCATCGTTAAAGGTGGCTTAGTATACATTTGGCCCATACACGAGCTTTGTGTGCCAATCAATGCAGACAGTAAGTGCTTCTAACCTTTCCGGCAAGTGCGGTTGGAACGTTGGAGGGGTGACGCTTCGATTAGCTTTGGGCGTGCGATCGAGCCGGTGACAATGAGTGCATTGCAGGGCACCGTCTGCACCCTTGAGAAACTATAACGATAAGATGAATTGTCCGACGGCTGCGCTTGGTCACTGTATCTACATATTCACGGGCTGTAAGCTGTCTAAAGAGTCTTTTCGTAGGTCGCCGTAATTTTATGGTCGACTTAGTAACAGAAGAATTCCATGTGCGGTTTTTTTTTTGGAAATTTCTCAAGGGCCTCTTTTCCAATTCCAAGTATGGAAACCTTGAAAGCAAAAAACTTCGATAACGCGCTTTCGCGCTTTTAGAGCACACTTTATGGCGCTCATACGTAACAAGGGAAGCCAAAAGAAACTATTCCTTCTAACGGTTCATCGCCTCACCGTGGCTGGGAGGTGTTCCTGGGTGTTGCGCTCCTATGTAGAACGGGGAAGTTCATCAGCCAGTAGGGTCTCCCAACCTGAGAAGGGCGTTTCTCCACGGAAAGGACAACAGCGGGCTCGTTCCTCACAGCAGGCACCGGCGCTGCGGAGTTCTGCAAATATCTCAGCATCATTGAAGTTATATTTCACAATATATACCCTGCCATTAAAAAGAATATGACCTGTATCACCTGTAGTCCCGTTGATCGTCGAGTGACTCGAGCGGGCGCCAGCAAATCTTCCATTCTTCCCTGTGGCGTGCAAAAGTAGCCCAGTGGGTACTGCTCGCTCTAGGGACTCGTCGAGCATCATCATATAGCATCATATGACATATATTTTCAAGACTCTTTGTGAAAAGCCCTGACTATGGGGTAGGTGGTCCTCCTGCAGTATGTTTGACATCCCGAGGAATCCACTCACTGACGGCTCTTGTCCATCGGTTGTCATTGATACGCATTACGTGTCCGGCGCATCTTATCTTCGAGAGTTCGGTGTACAAAACGGAATCTTTGAATTTTGATCGTTGACGCAGATCGGAGCTTCGGATCCCATCGCTTACTTGTGTGGAACGCGATACTCCAAGCATCGTCCTTTCGATTGTGCGTTCGATAACGGTGAGTGACCTTTCATCCTGCTTACGCAGCGACCAGGTTTCTGACGCATACGTTAGGGCAGGAAGTACCGCTAAGTCAAAAACGTGGGCACGGAGTCGGGTGTTTTTTGTTTTCCTCATTACATCCTCGATGCTCCTGAAAGCTCCCCAAGCCGCTCGTTTTCTTCTGTTCAGCTTTGGAGCTAAGTCGTTCATCATATTGATCTCACGACCTAGATAGATATAACTGGAGCATTCGGAGATATTCGTTCCGTTGAGCGTGAATGGGGCATGCGAAACGAATCCGTTCCTCATAAACATCGTTTTTGTGAGGTTTAGTCCGGGAGCAATTTTTCCACAGGTTTTATCAAAGTCGGCAAGGATTCGTTCTACTTGGCTAATGTTTGATGTTATAAGGACGATGTCATTAGCAAAACGAAGATGCTGAAACTACCGACCAACGATTTTCACTCCCATATTATCCCATTCCAATGTTCGCATGGTGTTCTGACGGGTAAACAATTTTGGCGAGATGGTATCGCCTTGTCTAACCCCTATTTTGACCTCAATGTTAATATAGTTGTAGAATGAGGATATCTTGGTTGTGAAATTTTTGTACAGCTTATGAAGAATCTTTATGCACTGACTGGGGACTCCTTAACTGTGAGGGGCTTCCATAACTACTTCTATCTTAATTGGATCGAAGGCCTTCTTTAAATCGATGAAAGTGAGACAGAGCGGTCTTTTGTACTTTGTACTCTCGCTATACTTCAATGAGCTTTGTTATCGTGTCGATGTCATCCATCGTACTCAAACCTTTTCGAATAGACGACAGGGATTAAGCAGATTGGGCGATAGTTGCCTATATCGTGTAGGTCGCCCTTGTATAAAAGTACGGTCATGCTGGTCATCCACTGAATAGGAGCCTTGCATTCAGACAGGTAACGTGTGAATAACCAAGCAAGTGTGTTCACGAGGACTGGTGGAAGGTTCTTTAGGTGTTCTGGTCTTACTTTGTTCGGACCTGGTGTTGTTCGATTTTTCACGGACGAAATGGCATGTAGAATTTCGGAAGGGAGAACCGGTGGTGCAACATATCCATTCTGTTTTATTTCATATGACGGAAAGTGGACATGGCTATCGAAGGTGTCTGATTAGTGTTGGTGAATGATTTTCTCCATTGCCTTTCTGGACGCTGTAACTGCTCCGCATGGGCGTCGGAGTGCAATCATCTTGGTCTTGTAATTGGTGGAGCATCGGTGGGCTTTACGAATGCTTTTCCCAGCCTCTGCAGCTTCGGTCATTACTGCTGCTCTTCTGTATCTAAGATCTTCTTTTATCGCCTTTCTGCGTTGCTTTGCACGTTCGGACGCTAGTTCGCGGTTGCCTGCAGCTCGTGCGATTCCACGCTGGCGTATCAGCTCAAGTGTTTCTGGAGACATTCGTCTCTTGGTGACTTTCGCACTCTCAGCTTTAATAGCGTTAACGTGAAGATGTTGAATGAGCCGATCGTATTCTCCGTCGATGTTATCGACAACGGCATCTTCCCAACAGCCGAATAATGAATTAAATTCGTCCCAGTTCATGGTGGTTCTGGTACTTCGGTTTTTGAATTTATCGGCTTTTTTTTCCTTCTTGCGAGAAGTAGAATCCTTCACGGAGGAGACGGTGGTCTGATCCCGTGTAGAATTTTGGGACAGCAGCGACATCGGTTAGGCAAAACCTATTTACTATGACGTGTTCTCTCTCGTTATGGTACTCTCCATTGTGAGACTCCCACGTCCAGTTCTGAGTGTGGGGCTTCTGGAACCGCGAGAAATGGATGATACGTGCATTGTAGGTACAGATCGTCACCATAGTTCTTTTTAATCTAGGCAGCTTCCATTGGCTCTGAGATTTCAGCAGCCTGTACGTACTTGTTCTAGTCAACGCTACGAAATTGGGGGCGCTTTCGGGGTCAGAGGAATGAGGCCCGTTTTTTTTTCACTGTGTTTTGCATTTTTAATACCCACGTATAGCTTTCTATGCTCCGAACGTGGGGGCTGGGTATACTCACGGGTAGCTTGCCAGGCTCTCCCTCAGTGAACGTAGAGCTTATTTGTTGGAGGTGACTCCTAACCGCCTCTCATATGCTTACCTATCATTTGATTGTAGGCTTTTGGCTGAATTGTCTCGTGGAATACAATCCGCATAAGCGAGAATTCACCCACACATGCATGCATGAATACGCCTAGCAAATGCAGATAGTATGTGCCAAATCGGCGCAGCAGAAACAGGGAGTCCACCACCTGGGTCCACCTTCGTCTCAGGGAAGCAAAGGTCGCTTTTGGTGCGCGATTAAACTCCTTTCCTCCACCTTGGCAGGCGCCACGTAGCCTTGCAACTAACCGTTTCGAGATCCCTCAGGTGAGGGAGATCCGTGGATTAAGAAGACTGTGTAGTTGATAATAAGTTAAAACTGTGATTGTAACTTCAGCCTCAACTTAATTGGGTTCATTGCCGGTTTGGGCTTCCAAGATCAATCCCACTGACGTGTGATTTCTGTGGCAAAGATCTATAGAACTAGCTGAGAGACAGGCGGAACGAAGGACCTGCATGGTGTGGTGGTGAACGCGTTACTTTCCGGAAAGGACAATAGCGCGTTCGTTGCCCGGAGCGGACAGCTGCGGTCCGGAGTTTTGCAAATATCTCAGCATCATTGAAGTTATTTCGCAATATGCACGCTTCCATTAAAAAGAGTAGTCAGTAAACAATAAGACAAAATTATATATGCTTCTATAATGCTGAGATATTTGCAAAACTGCGGACCGCAGATGTCTGCGGTGGAGAACGAACGCGCTATTGTCCTTTCCGGGGAGTAACACGTTCACCACCACAACATCCGGGTCCTTCGTTTCGCGTGTCTTTCGCGGTAAGGCCTGAGTTTTACTGATAAAGAAATTCTGTAGATTTCGTCACCATAAATGACATAAGTATTCATGGCATTTGTTGACGTATTATAATTAATAATGGAGAAACGTATTTAGGTTAGATTGGATGTACATGTGGTCGGCGTTATATCAGATGAATCCGTGGCTTATCGTCTCCAACAAGATCAGTCTTAAAGCACAACTGCAAAGTCTCCCTGGAGCAGGTGAGCTCTACTTTGAATTAAGGTGCACGTACTGCTCGAATTAGGTTAACTTGTAATCACAATATGGTCGAACTAGAGCTGTATGACTAAAATGGGACCAGGTTAAGCATAACGAGTTGCTGTGCTGCAAAGGCTTCTTATGAGCATGTCTAGGCTTCGGGATGTCCGCAGCACACTTTCTGTTTCTGCAGAGAAATAAGGAAAAAGATGCTGTCACATTCAGTAATGCCATTCAATATTTCAGTGCAATGCGGAATAATTATCAGGTATGTAGTTGTAAGATCAACTCAGATTGCAGAAACAAACCTGACCACTGCGAATTTAACTGGCATCGATTTGTTGAAAGGAGTTTCGTTGTTGCGCTTGTTCCACTTAATGAAAAGCTAAATAAATGAATAAAAAATGGAGACTTAAGAAATGAACCAAACTAGATTAATACACTTGATGGAATGCAGTGATAACTTCCTACTCAGCCACCAAATCGTTTGAGTCAGTACCGAAAATATCCAATTGTTAGAAGGAACTTATGTTCCCAGTATTATCTGTTACTCAAATATAGCAAATTCCATGACCGACTTTCTGTTAACCTCGACATTGATCAAATCAAATCGGATTAGAAACAGCGAATTGTCATCTAAATGATTACTGCATCCTCGTGGAAGGAGTAATTCTCCAATTTCTTTAATATGCAGTGTACAGATGGAGCTTCCGTAGTCCTAACAGATTCGTTCAATAGAAGGAATTCGACATTTCCATCTCTCCTAGGTCAGTGCAAGTAATCGTCGCCACATTAGAAAAACTCCTTTCCGCAAAGTTGGTGATCTCGGAAAACTGTAGGTCGGCAGTCTATAAGAAAAAACGCTAGCTAAACACGCAGTATATTTCGTTAGGTTATCGAATGCTGGTTTGCGAACAGCCGTCTTGGTACCAGTTTAGAACGATGCGTGCAGGAAGCACAGTCGAGACCCCGCAGTTGTTCAACAACATACTGGAGTGGGTAGCAAAGTGCTTGAATGGGAAGAAAATGTGCTCCTATCGACTGGAAATTCTGCGTATGAAGCGCGTGTACCCAACCGTTCAGTTAGCGTGAAAGAAAATACAAAGGCGGGAGAAGAGGAATAGTATGGTTTTTAATCCAGCTTATTACGCGAGTGTTTTGCAAAAAAGCATCAGATCAACACAAAGCTAGATTATGCAGTCCAATTCTCGGAAAACACATCTTCGAGATCGACTGAAATATACATGGGAAGCGAAAACAGAAGTAGACAAACTGGTATCGAGGTAGTAAAATTGGATGAGAACAGTTGGCAAATGCTTCAGAACGACTGCAGATAGGACCCTAGCTGAGTCTAAGCATCCTCTGGAGGATCCACTATCAAAGGGGCGGGTGCGTCAATGGCTCTTCTCATTCTACCGTGTTTGTAGTTGAAAATAAATTTTGAGTGCTAATGCTCGTAGACTTCATTATATCCGAACCACGTCACTGCAGTGGATGACGATGCCAAGGGGACAAGTGCAGTGGAGAGTGTGCTGAAGTTCAAGCGACTCATAAACATAAATACATTCATGACTGCGATTATGTATCCAGATTCTTACTTAACGACCAAAAATTGTAATAAGAGGTATTCTAAAAGTCGCTATATCTCAAAGAACAATTGTGCAATACCCAAGAGCGGCTTTCTTTTAACCTTGGCATTAATCGGTAATACAGTTTTCTTCACGAGCAAGCACGAGTTTGTTAACAGCAAGACTTATTCAATGCAACGCTGGCCATTTGGCAGTTTCGCTTTCTTCAGAGCATAGAAAAGTCCGATTGACACGCAATCGGCTCAGTCAAACATGACCATAACGTGAACAGGCAAAACTTAATACATAAATGTTTATTATACACATATTACTGCTTGGTAGTAATATGCTATGCTGGGGCCCGCCCAACCAGTGAAGACGGACCGTCCAAGTAGCCAAGTATTACACACATATTACCATATTACTCATACACATACACATATTACCATATTTAATAATTACCTACATATACATAATTGCATGCACAATACATAATAAGCGTTTATATACAAAAATTTGTGTGCCGGGGTTATGAAATGTTTGACTGAGTTAATTGTGTGTCACTTAACCCTTCCAAACTTTGAAGAACTCGAAACCACCAAAACGTCAGCCAGCATTACATTGTATTGAATAAATCATACTGTTCATAACCTCGTGTTTCGTTATCAAGAAAATAGTGCACAATTGTACGGTTTTGATAACGTTTTTTGGCATAGCCGTTGTTGAATGTGAGGAATAAAGCCGGATTTCACTTGAAGGGTATAGGATTCTGATGTGAAGAAGCAGAAATTATTGTTTGCACAATTGGAGTTTTCTTCGTAATTTTGTTGAGCAAACGCGAGGTGTTACTATTCTTTGTTCACGATTAAGCTGACGTTTCGGCGGATTTCGCCTTCTTCAGAGCCTGGAAAGGTCAAGTTGATAGCAATCCACTCGGCCAGACGCCTCCATAACCAAACAAAGAAACTCCAAACCAAGATTTCAATCACTTTGAACACAGCTTTGCACACTCACCGCTTTCTATGAGGTTTCTACCAAGTATGTCACGTAGAGACCAACCGAACAGAAATCACGTGGAAGTATAATGTGCCCCTCACATCAGAAAAGCAGTTTTATATACTGCGCTATATCACGCGTGATAATGAGGCATTCTTCCCTGCGGTTCATTTTCGGATTTCTGGAAAATCCAGAGTGCCTCGAGAGTTTTTCGCGCCTGTGTTCTTGATTCGCGTGCGAGGATCGTGACACATACTTCGAAGTCGTCCCCGTTATGTCTCTGGGTCCTTTGCGTGCCTAGCGGGGTATTTGGTCTATTTTTGCCGGCTAGGTGTTCTTTCATGCGGACACAGAGGGGTCTACCCGTTTCGCCAATGTATTCGTCACCACACGTCTTACAGGAGATCAGATAAACTATACCCGAGCTCATTCTAGCGATATAAGGGTTCCGTTTATCCTACCCTTCATCTCAAATGATATAAGTACAGCTATAAAACGCTGCTTAAGAAGGGCGGGCTTAGAGAATTCGGTGAGCGTAGTTGAAATACCACCGAGTAATCTTAAGTGCCAGCTAGTTCGTAACCGCCTATATGACCGTCTATGTGCAACTCAAAATTGCATAATTTGCCCCAGTGGTAGAGACGGTGATTGCATGAGCTCGGGTATAGTTTATCTGATCTCCTGTAAGACGTGTGGTGACGAATACATTGGCGAAACGGGTAGACCCCTCTGTGTCCGCATGAAAGAACACCTAGCCGGCAAAAATAGACCAAATACCCCGCTAGGCACGCAAAGGACCCAGAGACATAACGGGGACGACTTCGAAGTATGTGTCACGATCCTCGCACGCGAATC
>UYYA01003838.1:298195-327121 GCA_900624975.1 Angiostrongylus costaricensis | reverse complement strand
CAGTGGTAGAGACGGTGATTGCATGAGCTCGGGTATAGTTTATCTGATCTCCTGTAAGACGTGTGGTGACGAATACATTGGCGAAACGGGTAGACCCCTCTGTGTCCGCATGAAAGAACACCGAGCCGGCAAAAATAGACCAAATACCCCGCTAGGCACGCATAGGACCCAAAGACATAACGGGGACGACTTCGAAGTATGTGTCACGATCCTCGCACGCGAATCAAGAACACAAGCGCGAAAAACTCTCGAGGCACTCTGGATTAATTCCAGAAATCCGAAAATGAACCGCAGGGAAGAATGCCTCATTATCACGCGTGATATAGGGCAGTATATAAAACTGCTTTTCTGATGTGAGGGGCACATTATACTTCCACGTGATTTCTGTGCGGTTGGTCTCTACGTGACATACTTAGTGGAGACCTCATAGAAAGCGGTGAGTGTGCAAAGCTGTGTTCAAAGTGATTGAAATCTTGGTTTGGAGTTTCTTTGTTTTGTTATGGAGGCGTCTGGCCGAGTGAGTTGCTATCAACTTGACCTTTCCTGGTTCTGAAGAAGGCGAAATCCGCCGAAACGTCAGCTTAATCGTGAACAAAGAATAGTAACACCTCGCGTTTGCTCAACAAAAATACGAGGAAAATCACTTGATCAATGCCGAGGTTATTAGAAAGTCGGTCGTGGCAGTTAAAAAAGGAGTGACTTTCGAACTGGTCCTTAGTGTGACAAAAACCTAACAGAGAAATTACTTAAAAAATAGTTCAAACCTTTTTGACTGGTTCTTCACTTAAAATCGTGCGATCCTTGGTAGAATGCCTGCTTTACAGACATTTTACAGGCAGAGCACGACGTCGTCAACGCGTTGTATTCATAGATCCTTAAAAAACAGAGCGTTTCTGGGTTTAAAAATAAGATTTCTACACAACAGTAATGATTCTTGCCATTTGTTTAATCTGGCTAACTTCCTAGATAAAAATGAAAAGCTTTTTCGAGGTGCGAATGATCTCGTTGATGTTTTTGATTACTGCGCTAGGATCCGCACATTCACTTCAAAATCATCGCCGTTGTGCTTTTGTGCCCTATGCGTACCTAGAGGAGTGTTCAGACGGATTTCAACTTTCCCATCTAGATGTTCTTTTATGCGGACACAAAGTGGTCTACCCTTTTCCCCAATATATTCCTCGCCTCATTCGTTACATGAGTTCAAGTATATTATACCTAAACTCATACAATCCCCATCTCTGCCGTTAGGACAGTTCATGCAGTTTTCTGAGCTGCGCAAACGATCATAGAGACGGTTTCGAACTAACTGGTGGCGTAGGGTATTGGGTGGGTTGTCAATAATCATCACATAATTTTCAGGACCACTTAATGGCTTGACTTACTTCATTTGATATGAATGGTAGCTTAAGGGATCTTACTTACATCCGAAACATTATTTTGGGGAACTACCTTACGTTTTTATCTAACCCAAGTGGTTTCTACTTCGTAACCATTGGAAATGGCTATTTTTCGTGCCAGGTTTAGCCATTCCTTCCTTTCGTCTTCTCTTGTGCATACAATTTTAGCCGTTCGGTACATGTTGTTTATAAGTGCTTTTTCATGTGTGAATGATGAGAGGAGAGGTAGTGAACTGGTATATTTTTACTAATTAGCTTACGATACCATTTTGTTGTATCGCCACTTACTGAGGGCTCTACTTGGATGTTTAAGAATGGAAGCCAGTTTTCGGTTGGCTTTTCTCGTGTAAATTTTATATACTCTGACTGTCGGTTTAACAATCGAAAGCACTTATCCATCTGTTCTTATGTGATAGACGATGAAGCAGTCGTCTATGTATCGACAGTAGAGTAAGGGTCGGTGAACGAGAACTGGAGCTTCCACCCTAGAAATGAAATCAGCGGCATGGATTGGTGCTAAGCGCTGTCCCATAGCCAACCCTCAAATTTGTGCAAAATATTTTCCAGACCACATGAAAATTGAACAAATAAAACACTGTTTTAAGAGAGTCATCAGTTATGCAATCGACATGCCGTACATTTTTATTTTTTTTCGTGCTCTACGAGCAACTCGAGAAAGGTTTTCATTCCGCAGACATTTCGTTCCTCACCGCATACACCTGCGGTCCGGAGTTTTGCAAATATCTCGGCATCATTAAAATGTATTAACTATTTATGCCGAGGGTTATTGAAAGCCGACCTTTTGATTCATTATACCTTTCTTCTAAGCTTTTCGTGAAGAACTTTGACGATCGGATCGGTGACCTTCCTGCAGTGCGTTTGACAACCCGAAGAATGCAGTTATTAACGGATGCTGTCTATCGGTTGTCGTTCAAATGCATTACGTGACCGGTCCACCTTACCTTCGACTGTTTGGAGTGCAGAACGGTATCTTTGATTTTTAATCGTTGACGCAAGTCGAGCCTCGGATTTCCCTTGCTTGTGTGAAATGGGATACTCCAAGCATCGTTCTTTGAGCAGCGATTTTAATAACACTGAGTGATCGTTCATCCTGCTTAGGCATCTACCAGGTTTCTGACGCGTACGTTAAGGCAGCAAGTACCGTTGAGTTGAAACGGTGGGGATGAAGTTGAGTGTTCTTTGTTCTCTTTACTACTTCCTCGATGCTCTTGAGAGCTCTCCAAGCTGTTCGTCTAATTCTCCTCTACTCTGGAGCTAAATCGTTCATCATCTTGATTTTCCCACCTAGACAGACGCAACTGAGCATTCGGAAATGTTTTTCCGTTGAGCGTGAATGGGGTCTACACAACAAATCTCTTCCACAAGGACATCGTTTTTGTGAGATTTAGCCGAAGACCAATCTTTCCACAGGCTCTATCAAAGTCGGCTTGCATAGGTTCCGCTTAGCCAATGTTTGGCGTTATAACGACGATGTCATCAGCAAAGCGAAGATGGTGTAACTGGCGACCATCGATTTTCACTCCCATGTTATCCCATTCCAACGCTCGCATGACGTTCTCGAGAGTGGCGGTAAATGATTTTGGAGAGATGGTGTCACCTTGCCTAACTCTTTTTTTGACGTCAATGTTAACATCGTTGTAGAACGGTGATGTCTCGGTTGCGAAATTTTTGTGCAGCTAACGAAGAATCTTCATGTACTGAGTAGGAACTCCCTGATTATCAAGGGCTTCTATGACTGCATCTTTCTCAGTTGAGTCAAAGGCCTTCTTTAAATCGATGAAAGTGAAACATAGCGGTCTTCTCTATTCGCGCAGTGCTTCAATGAGTTTTGTTATTGTGTGGTTATGTTCTATCGTGCTAAATCTTTTCGCAACCCTGCTTACCAACATGGATAACCTTCGCCCAATGTTCTGTCAATCTTGTTTAGAATGACTCGAGTGAGAAGTTTATAGACGACAGACAGCAAGCAAATTGGGCAATAAAAGGATAAAGGATGAAACTTTCGGCGTTGATCAATTGCTAAGGGATGCACCATGCATTCGACTTCATTAAGTATCGTTGGAGGTGATTGAATGCATATCCGGCCTTTACAATGACTCGCAGTGGCCTACCGAAGTATCGATCCAGTGCTGTAATCTCCCAGAGAAGTCTAATTCCAATTTGAACAGCCCGGAGGATTAGAAGGTTTGGTGGGCCATTGACAATGGGTTCGATTCCACGTTTGTGTCACAGTGGCACCTCCAACCACTGCGCCACACGCACCCAACGGGACTGGGCAATAGTTGCTGATATCGCAGTGGTCACCGTTCTTGAACCATAGATGGTCTTCTACCGAGTAGGGACCTTGCATTCAGACAGACAACATGTGTGAGCCGAGCCAGTGTGTTTATTACGGTTGGTATAAAGTTCTTCAGGCGTTCACATCTCATCCTCTTCGGACCTGCTGCCGTTCGATTTTTCACCGACGAAATGGCATGTCGGATTCCGGAAGGGAGAACCGGTGGTACAACATATCTATCCTCCTTAATTTCATATGACGGAAGGTGGACGTGGCTATCGAAGACATCCAAGTAGTATTCGTGAATGATTTTCTCCATCGCCTTTCTGGGCGCTGTAACTGTTCCGCCTGGGCGCCGGAGTGCAATCATTTTGGTCTTAAAATTGGCGAAGCTTCGGTGGGCTTTGCGAATGCTTTTTCCAGTCTCTTCAGCTTCGACCATTTCTGCTTCTCTTCTCTCTTAAGGACCTTGTTTTATCGCCTACCTGCATTGTCTTGCAAGTTCAGACGTCAGTTCGCTGTTGCCTGCAACTCGTACGATTCCACGATGGCCTATTAGCTCAAGTGTTTCTGGAGACAGAAATCTCTTGGTGACTTTCAAACTCTTAGCTTTCATAGTACTAAAGTGAAAATGTTAATTGCACCTCACGTATTTCTCGTCGATGTTATCGACAACGGTATCTTCCCAACAGCTTAGTGATTTGAATTATTTCGAAACCGACCTTCCCTAAACCTCGGTGTGACAAATCAATATGTAAGGCGAAGACGCAACGTCGAGGCGAACAACAAGCATGGACCATCGACTCGGATCACCGGCTCTGAGGAAGACGAAGACGTCGAAACGTTAGCCGAAAATAAATATATTTATCAACCTCGTGCAAGCTTATCAAGAAAGAATACATATTGATTTGAATTAGTTCCGTATTACGGTGTATTTGGGACTTCATTTCTTAAATTTGTTGGTTTTTTATCCTTTCCACTAGGAATAGAATCTTGCACGAAGGAGGCGATGGTCTGATCCCGTGTAGATTTTGACACAACAGCGACACTGGTAAGCCAAAAAATTTGATTTACTATGATTTGGTCTATTTCGTTATGGTACTCTCCACTGAAAGACTCCTACGTCCTAGTTCGATTGTAAACGACGAATGATGTCAAAGTCGGTATTGATCCACATCTCCTCAATCGTAAACGTCCAATTCGGTTGTTAGTTGTTCGAATGAATCGAGGTTCATGGACAGACTCGTGTTGACAGGAATGCAGACGCCGCCTAGTCCTCTACTGTCGCATGTTCCGAGGAACAGTTCTTCTGCAGTGTCATAGACGGCATTGAATAGGTGGCGTCATCTCGTCTCGGGCACTTGGTGACGTCGTACCTTATCCTTCTTGCATGCATGATCAAGTCTTCTATCGGGGGCTCGGAAGCAAGTGTGCATGCATTTTAAGTACAAATTGTCACCTTAGTTCTTTGCGATTTAGGCAACTTAGAATTGCCATGAAATTTCAGCAGCCTCTCCGTATTCGTGCTTCCCAACTCTGCCGAATCGGAGGCTCTTTCGGGGTCAGGGAATGAGGCGCGCTTCTTTTGTTGTTATTAGCTTTTTGATACCCACGTATAGTCCCTGAACGTGGAGGCTGAGTATATTCATGGATACCTTGCCAGGCTCTCCCAGATTGGATATAGTGTTTATTTGTTGGAGCCGACTCTTAAACACCTTCCATATACTTCCCAGTCACTTGATTGCAGGATTTTGGCTGAATTAACTCGTAGAATACAATCCGCATAAGTGAGAACGCACCCACACACGCATGCGTGAAGCGTATAGCGTATACCTAGCGTATACAGAAAGTATGTGCCAAATCAGCGCGGCAGAAACGGTGAGTCTATCACTGGATACATTTGCGTCTCGGGGAAGCAAAGCTCGCTTTTGGTTCGCGATTAACCCCCTATTGACTACCTGTGGACGTGCCATATAGAGTCGCGACTTACCGACTCGAGATCCTTGATATGAGGGAGGTCCGCGGTCGTGATTATAAAGGAAAATCGAGAATATAAAAGCAACAAACGACGCTTCCAATTACCTTAGAAGAGAACAGTTTATCTTTGTTCAGTCGGACATCAATTTTTCTCAGAGGATGAGGAAGACGCCGAACATTTATAACAGAGATGAAAGATTGAGTTTTGGTCTTGTGAAAGTTGGTTCAGCAACGATTTGCGTTTTCGTATAAACTCATCGATCTGTATCGGATCAAGGAAACTATCACACGTTCTGTATTCCACTGCGTGATCGTTTACCCCATACCTCCTTCATAAGCGGACCTGGTGCTGGTTAGTCGCGAGGTATACTCGCTCCTCTCCTAGTGGCGCATAGGGGTTAATCGCGGACCAAAAGAAACCTTTTATTCTTTGAGGCGTAGATTGGTTTAGAGGATAGGCTCCCTTTTTCTACTGAACCGATACCCACATGCGTTTTGTGTTTGCGAAGACGTGTTCATGCGCGCGTACTTGTTCTTGTTCATACAAATTGTATTCTACGAGTCAATTTGGCCAAAAGAATGCAACCATTGACAAGAAGTATACGGAAAGCGGTTAGGAGACAACTCAAACAACTAGGACTCTCGTCCACTCTGAAAGAGAATGGCAGCTGCCCGTGAGTACATCCAGTTCCCAAGTTCAGAGATCAGCAAGATATACATAGGGGTGAAATGGCAAACACGACTAAACAAATGAGTCTCTTTCTCCTGAACCCAAAAGAATTTTCTATACGACGGTGTCGGGTGAGATGAGTACTGAGATGCTGCTAAAATTTCAGGGGCATTTTATGCTGCCTAAATCACAAGGGACCGTGGTGACGATTTGTACCTACAACATTACAATGCATCCTCAGTAGAATGTGAGTTCTCGGTAGATGACTTGATCATACAGGCCAGAAGGATAAGTTACGACGCCTTCCATCTTTCTGGCATGAAAAAAACGGCACCTATTCTACCCCGTCTATGACATAGAGAAGAACTATTCCTCCGAATATACGACAGCAGAAGAGTCTGCGACATCGACGTTCCCGTCAGCAAGAGTTTGGCCATGAACATAGAATCATTCGAGCAAGTAACAAGTGGAATCGGATGTTTACGGGTGAAGAGATGTGGATTAATACGGATTACGAAAATCTTCGTTGTCGACGCACCGACTGAACTGTGACGAAGATGAACTCGAAGCGTTCTGTATGGACTTAGAGAAGCTCTCCAGAGAGGATCGTACATCTATAGTAAGTATTCCTTAAATAGTTCCTATTTCTATGTTACCTTATGTCTTCTACAATAACTGTTTTACTTGTAATCGTCATACACTAATCTTGAATATTCTGTAAATTGTCTCTCAACGACCATTTCAAGCAGTTGCCTCGCAGGTGGCTGGGAAGGGAATCAGCAGCACTTAGGTGAATGTACTTTCCAGAATCTGCCGTGCCAAAGAAGTTTCCAAACAAGGACCTGCGCTCTTTCACATGTAGCCCTTTCAGATTGTGCTAGTAGAAAAACCTTTAGAATCTCTCTCTAGGCGCTGTTTTCAGTTCCCTTTGGCAAAGCTCCACCCACTACAGAAGTAATACAGGCAGCCCATTGGCATTCGTTTTCAAGCGTTCGCAGCGTTCGTCCAGTGTTCATCCAGTCCCTCAGTTCCTCAGTGCTCCAACTCCAGTGTGCGCCTAGCTTCCTTCAAGTGTATCACTTGTTCTCATTTCAATGTCGCTCGTATCCACCCAGCTTACACATCGTCAAATATCACATATTATTATAGTATCGTTGTTGCTGCTATAAACTATTATAACCCAAACTCGAGGTTGTTCACGACAGTGACGGAAAAAAGTCCCGCACGGCGAATTCATATTAAAGTCGAGCATTTCACGTACAGTTGGCGGACAAAAGACAAGTCCGACCAACTCCACTGGCCAACTAGGACAACATCCTTTAAGGCCATCACTGGAGATTTCAACGTAAACATTGATCCCAGAAAAACGTCTGCAATACGTCGCATTGAGATCCATGGATAGAATTGAAGGAACAAGTTGAGCGGCTATCTATTTTATCACGACGACCATGACCGTTTACGATAATTCGCTATTCTGGAAGCCCACTCTCAACCCAAACGTTGGCTAGACCTGAGAGTTTATGAAAAATGCCATAAAATAATCGGTCACGTCACCTTAATTTCCAGGCGTTTCCAAACTAATGTTCTCCTAGAATTTTACGAGGAACCGTGCCATCCTCTCCTTCGCTTATGGCTCCATTTCTAACGGAATGCAAAGAAAGTCGCCCAGCTCAGCAAACGGAATCCCAAAGCCATCATAATTAGGGATTTTATCAGTTTATTAGTCGACTCCTGGAAAGATGCCATTATTGCTAACATCGACGATGAACGCAATTGGCTCAATATCTTCATGCAAGGGCAATGGAATTTAACCTATTAGTATCCAAAGTTTCGCTGTTTTTTATCAACTCCATTAACAGGTGTTTAGGAAAGGGTCACAGAATTTGTGTTAGATTCTTTCCATGGTTGAAGCTTTCCAGCACAGTGTCATTTTTGGATATAAATATGTAGATGTAAGTGAAACGAAGTGTGCGTGTCATGAACACTAGTGCGTCATTTTTGCACGATTTAGTTTGAGACAATGAGAATCCTCTATCATTTCGACAATACAGAATCGAATCTAAAATATCTGATGGAAGACACGTGAAGACTTTGCTAACCAGCATTTTCTGTGCAGATATTCCGTTCACCCACTTAGAAATGTTTGTGGTGCACTGAGAAACTGTTTCTTCAACGTCTTTTTAAGGTTCGGTTTGAAATCAGCTGCTTTGGCAAATCTAAGACACTCTGTCCGTAAGACTCTGGCAGGAAGGCTTTTTCGAGAGTTTAACATTTTCCCATATAATGTGTTGGATTTTGATGAGCGAGTAATTCCAACTGTCTTGATAGTCTCCGAAGTGGGCTCCTCAAACCAATCCCGTTGACGAGTGATTGCTGTGGCAAAAAGATCGATAGAAATAGCTGAGAGACGTGCGAAACAAAGGACCCGCATGGTGTGGTGGTGAACGCGTTACTCCCCGGAAAGGATAATTGCGCGTTCGTTCCCCACCATAGACACCTGCGGTCCAGAATTTTGCAAATATCTCAGCAACGTTGTGGTTGTATTTCGCTTAATAACCTGCCATGAAAATTATAGAAGGCAGAAAACAAAACGTTAAACGAAGTATTCATAGTTGATAATGCGAGAGAGAGACAAATTCCTACGTTCAACGGATGAATTCTGTTCGAGAAGGCACAATCATATCTCAGGAAAGCTATTAAGTGGGTTTCTTCGTTGTTTTGAACACTTGGTTTCACCCATACTGTAGGTGTACACTCCTATTCCTGCATAGCAACCAAAGGTTAATAACTGGGGAGTGGATTGAGTTTTCTGCAATATGAAGTGAACAAAATGCGGTGATCCAGATTTACCACAAAACATGCCGTAGTAGGTGTAGCAATGTAGGACACGTTCCCTTATATCGTTTCGATGTTATTCAGTGTTGTTATGCCAAACTTAACTTATATGCAAGTAAAGTCGTTACGGAGGAGATTTAACCTCTACATTGGAATCGTATATTGTATATAGTTGTTTGTAAGACGGAGTTATGGTGATTACTGCAGATTCTATCCCGGTAGCGTATTTTTACATACTATTGTAAGTGGTTTAAATTCTGTAGAAGAAGAGTTTGCTAGATGTAAACATTAGAAGTATTATGCAAGAAGTGTGGATTTTTTGCGGGCTATTGTGATGCTGCTAACTGCAAAAGTTATAAATGTGGCTGAATAGATATTTGAGTAAAAGGATTCTACCATTGCTAACTCATAACGCATTAACTGCCACGACCGACTTTCTAATAACCTCGGCATTGATCAAGTGATTTTCTTCGTATTTTTGTTGAGCAAACGCGAGGCGTTACTATTCTTTGTTCACGATTAAGCTGACGTTTCGGCGAATTTCGCCTTCTTCAGAGCCTGGAAAGGTCAAGTTGATAGCAACTCACTCGGCCAGACGCCTCCATAACCAAACAAAGAAACTCTAAACCAAGATTTCAATCACTTTGAACACAGCTTTGCACACTCACCGCTTTCTATGAGGTTTCATGTCACGTAGAGACCAACCGCACAGAAATCACGTGGAAGTATAATGTGCCCTTGATGATTGAAATGATTGAGTGATTGAAATCTTGGTTTGGAGTTTCTTTGTTTCGTTATGGAGGCGTCTGGCCGAGTGAGTTGCTATCAACTTGACCTTTCCAGGCTCTGAAGAAGGCGAAATTCGCCGAAACGTCAGCTTAATCGTGAACAAAGAATAGTAACACCTCGCGTTTGCTGAACAAAAATACGAAGAAAATCATAACGCATTGTATGGAAACAGTAGTGTCCATATTCAGTGCGGTCACCAGAAAAGCCTTTTCTTTTAAAGGATAGAGGATAAAGCTTTCGGCGTTGATCGATCTCTGAGGGATGCGCTATGCATTTATTGAGCATAGTTGGAGGTGTTTGAATGAATACATGGCCTTTACAATGACAATGACTAAAACACTACCGATGTATCGAGTCAGTGCTTCTATCCTTCAAGACAAGTTTGGTACCAATTTGCCGACCCCGAAGAGATGGAGGACTCAGTGACCCTGGGGCGTAGGGATTGACTATATGTGTATTGCAGGGCGCCTACGACCATTGTGCCACACGCGTCAAGAGACACCCTGTCGGAGAACAAAAAAACGAAAAACTCTTTGGTAATTACATGATCAACAACTTCTCGAAAAAACCCACCGCTTTTTCGTTTTTATGGAAGTAAATGTATGCTGTTTAAAAACCTCGCGATTGCTGAACAAGAAAACATTCATATTCCAATGCCGAGGTTAAGAGAAAGTCGATCCTGGAAACTATTACAAGATGTTGAGATATTCGCAAAACCTCTGACAGCGGGTGTCTGCGGTGGGGAATGAACGCTCTATTATCCTTTCTGGGGACTAACGCGTTCACCACCACACCATGCGGGTCCTTCATTTCGCCTGTCTTTCAGCTAGTTTCGAATGGCACTGATCGATAGAATTAGCTGAGAGACAGGAGAGAAGAAGGACCCGCATGGTGTGGTGGTGAACGCATTAGCCCCCAGAAATAGCGCGTTCGTTCCCCACCGCAAACACCCGCGGTCTGGTCCGGAGTTTTGCAACTATCTCAGCATCATTGTGGTTGAATCACACAGAATACCCCGGGGTGAAAAAACTGTAAGAAAAAAGGCAGTAAATAAAAAGTTAACATTGTGATATTCACCGGTACTTGGTGGATCGAGATCACTTAGGAAGCCACTGAAATGACAACATGAGCAGCGAAAATGGAAAGTATAGAGGAATTTCCTTGTGAACAGCTCTCTATCTATCTAAAGGGTCGTGTTTCATGTCGATGCCACGGTCGCATTGTAGACGCTGCCGCATGCCGCAGTGCAATCCTTGTGATCTACCCGATTAATTACGTTCACTGTTTCAGGAAGTTGACTTGAGTCGCACAACAGCCGTGGCTTATCCGAGGGTGGAGTCGTAGTAGCAGAACAGTTTACTATTGCTTTGTGAAACAAAGGAGCTAATAACTTTTGATGTTTCAGCCAGTTAGCTGTACAGCCTATTGCAGCAACGATCTCGATTAGCCGCAGTTGCATACGCACGCGGGGCTCCCCGCCCCCTTAAACCTATATCGTATCGAGGGCGGAGCCATACCAACATTCACGTCGTCTCCGATCGCTAGTGCGGATAATCCGTTTCTTGCAACACCATCCTTAGTTGTCATCTTCGACTATCGCTTTATTCAATTGTGCATTTGTTGCTTGAAAAGTCCTAACAGCAGCACGTCTCGCAGTTCAACTTCACAGCGGCCACCTCGACTTAGTATCGTTTTCGTGAGTTTACAATTTTCAGTTCCACGAAATTACTTTCTGCTTCAATTTATCATGGCTGTCTCATTGGCATTTCTAAAATGACGTGTTACGCAATACGGCAAAAGGGTTGAGACAATAGTAACGTGTCTCTAAGGTGAGCAACTGGAAATGCGCAGCACGTCATCTGGTGATGGAGAATAAGAAAAAGGATAAAGCTTGGAGTTGGTCAATCCCTAAGGGATGCACCATGCATTTGACTTCATTACAAAGGTACAAACAGACATCGAAGCTTCGTTGGAGGTGTTTGAATGCATATCTGGTCTTTACAATGACTCGCGCTGGTCTACGGATGTATCGAGCCAGTGGTGCTATCTTCCTAGATAAGTCCGGCACCAATGTGCTGACACCAGAGGGATGGAAGGCTTGATGGGTCCTGGGCGCGGGGATCGATTCCACCTGTGCGTTGCAGGGCGCCTCTGACCACTGTGCCACACGCGTCCTAGGTGATGGAGAGACAACATAAACCTTCATATGTGACAGCATATACAGATTAAATGGAGGAGTACTCGCCATCGAAGAAGCTATCGCAAAACCAAACGATGCACTAAAGCAGTACGAAAGAAAGTTTTCGGAGCTGAATGCGATATTGGAGAAGGATGATGAAAGCGAAGTACATTGCAGCAAGGCAGAGGAAATAGCCGAGGTAGCTGAACACTGTTTAGTGAAACTCAAGATTCGTATAAAAAGCTTTAAGTTTGCTAGTACTTCACAAAGAAGACAATCACCACAACAAAGGTACAAACTGACATCGAAGCAGTCGAATTGCCTCGAACAGCAACTACAGTAACACGTCTCGAACTATCCACACTCCCGATACCAGCGTTCAGTGGTAACATAAGGGAATGGGATAATCTCTGGGAATTACTCAACGCGAACATACATTCCCAGAGCACATCAGAATTATTTAAATTCAATTACTTGCTTAATTCGCTAAAAGGGGGAGCACTCGACGCGCGATGAAGAAACTTCAACTCACTGTAGAGAACTGTGCTAAAACCGTTGAATTTCATACCAAAAGTACTCAGACTCAGAAAAACTCATAATAACACTCATGGAAAAATTGTTCAATCGCCACCTTCGTTCCTCCACGGTTCAGGATTAATGGAAACTATTCGAAAATTTACGATTAGTAATAACACAGTTAAATGCAGGAGGTTAAATTGTGGGCAATCAATGTATTTTTAAAAAAATATTGAATAAATTTTCTAATAACATACAGCGGAAAGGCACGAAAAGAAACAAGACGTTGTGATGTAGAAACCCTTCCAGATGGAGGAACTCCTACAGTTTATCGAGGAGGCTCGAAAGAGGAAAAAGTATGTCAATACACCTCAGAGGGCCAATCGACATCAACTGCCGTCAGTAAACGTTAGAATAAGAGCAAATCGTGGAACCCCAACAAGACGTACTCCTGGATATACTGTAAAGCTGACCACAAATCTTTCAATTGCGACATCTACAAAATACCGTATGAGCGTTCACAATATCTCCGAACTAACAAATGGTGCGTCATTTATGCATCTCCACACCACAACTCAAATCAATACAAGAAGTCATCTTGCTTCAAATCTCAGAAACGACACCATATCTTCATATAACGTCGAAGGAAACAAGCTTCCAGGACGGTTTGGAAAGCGGACCAATCAGCGAGAAGGTCATTGAAGACAAGAAGCTTAACGTTAAGGGAACTAGGACGTACAAACCGAGTCGAAAGTCAATTATATCAAACAAGATCGAAGGCAACCTTCACCAGAGGAAACCATTCTCGTAGAAGGTCAGCCCGAAAGTCATTTGCAAACCGCTATATTATCCACCGGAGAAGCTACAATGATGAACGCTACTACAGGAAGACTTCAGAAAGTTTCAGTTTTGCTGCATAAAGAAGCTTAACTCTTTCATCGACTCATCATTCGCTGCAGAAATGAGTCTTCCTATTGTAGAAGAAACTAAGCTACGTTTATACACATTCGGATCCAAGGAAGCACAAGAAAAGACGTCGAATAAAGTCTCGTTCAAAGTATGGGACGCTGAAGGTCGTCCATTATTCATGCTGTTATTCACGCACGATAAGTTGGTGAAATCATTTTGTTATTCCACCAATTTCTACGGAAGATGTGGACTTTATTCATCAACATAAGATTTCCGTATATCTAATTAATAACGAACTAAAAGTGAGATCCATCATCCTAATAGGCTTTGACTAATTGTGGTCCCTAGTGAAGGACGATCAACCGCATATCATACTTCTGGATTACATCTACCAACTCTCCTAGGCCACCTCCACGGGTAGGACCGACGAGCTCTCGTCTAGTTCCTGAAGAGCAAAATAATGAAGCAGCCAATTGGGAATAATATACTACAATAGAAGGTTTAATAGTCAACAAGTGTGGGAGAAATTTAATCAGTCTATCGAAAAACGACTCGACGGGTGTTATGTACGTCGACCCTGCAAGGAGACAACGATTACTTCATCACCGGAAAATAAAACCATAGGGTTCAGCGTACTAAATAGCTTTTGGAGGACTCTACATGATAATGACAGATTAATGGAAGATTTGTTTGGATAGATTTGGAAGATAACAATATATTTGCCAACCAAGTTTGAGGTGTGACTAATCATAACATTCAAAAGTCCTGCGCGACGAAGTCATCTACACAATCCGAACCATTTCTACGCACCCATTTCTTTCCTACAGCAAGGAGTTTTAAATAATTAACTGGATGGCTACAAATTTAGCAGAACTCCTAATAGCTGACGTCTTGAGGTGTGTTTTTACCTTGATTTCAGCTCTGAAACTGATGTTGCTTCTGCTTGTGAAGAAACTGCTTGCTAGTGGTTTCCCTATCTTTATTGTTCGATTTTAATAAACTGAAAGTCAACTATTGAAAGATAAGAATAACAAATGAAAACAATGAAAAAAAGGCGATACTGCCGAAACGTCAGCTAGCGTTGTATTGTATTGTGTTTTTAAGGANTCAACTATTGAAAGATAAGAATAACAAATGAAAACAATGAAAAAAAGGCGATACTGCCGAAACGTCAGCTAGCGTTGTATTGTATTGTGTTTTTATGGAAGTAAATGTATGCTGTTTAAAAACCTCGCGATTGCTGAACAAGAAAACGACACATTCATATTCCAATGCCGAGGTTAAGAGAAAGTTGATCCTGGGAACTAATGAAAAAAACCTTAAAGTCGAGAAAGCCATACTAACTAAATGAACTAAGTCGATTTTCTTGGAGACTACGGTATCGTTATGGAAGTGATTTCATCTCTAACTTCGTCATCTGGCTCTGGATTCTTACGTGTAGGAGTGTTAGCGATTTCCCGCGTTGATTGTCTTTAAAATTTCCTAGTTCAACAGCTCATAAGCAAATAAGTAGACGAGTTTCAATACAAGATCGAGGTGAAGTTCAGATGTTCCCGAAAAGTCAGCCATGAGGGTCGACGCTCAACATCACTCACCATTCCCAAGCTCGACCCCCCATATGTTTCCATATTAATCGACTATAGGTTTCGCTTGGTTAACCTGGACATCTATTATGAAACATACAATATTCTAAATCTGCAAATATTAGCTATGATATTATACGTATCGTTGGGGGTGATTGAATGCTAATATTTGGGAGCGTATAGCGCTGTGGTCTGAGGCCCGCTGCAGTACACATGGGGTCGATCCACTAGCCCAGAGCTCACCAAGTCTTCCATCCCTCTAGGGTCGGCAAATTACTAGCAGACTTGTCTGGAAGGAGAGCAGAACTGGTACGATACATCGGTACGCCATTGCGAATTATTGTGAAGGCCAGATATACATTATTCACCTCCGACAATGCTTAATGAAGTCTAATGCATGGCATGTCCCTCAAGGATTGTTCAACGCCGAGCGCTTTATCCTTTGTCCTTTTTACCATGTATATTATATTATATACGTATTATTATATTATATATATGTATTTTATGCACTAGCTTTCTTGTGGTAACCGTTGCTTCTTTCGATGTGCGTCACCCTCATTTGTTACTTTGTTTTCCTCTGGCTCTTTAACTGTCTTAACTGCTTTTAATTCTTAACTATTGTAATTCGTTCCTTTCGCAAGAAGTTTATAACCATTGCAATTCCCACTTTCTGCAGCCTGCGATTGATGGTCATTATTGAACGAAGTAAACAGAATTGCTTGTTGCCTTAATTGCATCCTACGTTTATCTGTTTGTACGTATAGTCGTACATCTAGAGTGAAATTTCCTAACTCTTCGTAATATTTAATGGGTAGTATAAAAGTGAACTCATTGCCTCAACTAATTACACTGGAATCACATGGGAGGATACAAATCATCACTCTTTTCCTGTGATGACACTTTTTCTAGGAATCTGCTGGAAAAGTAATCATAAGAGAAACCAGAGATCTACCTTGACATAGGTTTATCTCTCCCTATACTTCCAGACAAGAACGACGAAACCCTTCGCAGCTGGCGACACTCCGCTGGAGGACGAGCTCCCGTCGCACATTGTAATTCGACACTTAGAAACAATCCTAGGTAAGACACTGTGGTGAACCATGGTGGTATTTAAACACGTCGTACCAATTTACCGAAATCTTACAAAACTTCGATAGAAACGTAGCTGAATGGTGCTGAGATAATTTTGGTGTATGAAAAACGTAAAGAATACGTTTGAAAAGAGAAAGCAGAAACCACTAGTAAAACATAGCGGAAGACCGAACGACTGCACAAAATGACTAAAGGAGTCCCACATTCGACAAATAATCTGCTGTGAAAATCACCCGCTCTATGTTTCTTGCACGCTCAAAGCAGTGCAATTGAGTCACCGAGTTACCTTTCAATATGAGTTCAACAGATTTCATTGAATCCAACCACTGTGAGGTTTATCAAGTTATTCCGAGTAATCGCGCGGATTGCTGTGAATTCGTCGACCTAATAAGGAGACCTCTAATTCTCTTAAATCAAGCGCTGCTATTAAAAACCTTTAGTGGTCGAAAACTTTCAAATAGAAATGCACTATATTGGCAGTTCTTTGATGAAACATTCCATCTCTCTCGTGTTATCTCTAATCTCTAGTAGGCTGCTGCTTTAGTTCGGATATTGTCGTTGTAGCGCAGAATATGTTAGTCCAATTTTATCTCCGACATTTTGGCAGTGCGCGTGGGTACATGATTCTCGACGGTGTGTGTTTGATCTATGTATTCCCGTCATGCCTGGATGTGCTGTTGTATTTTTTTTTATTAATAAGCTTACACAAGGTTGATACGTCGTTTAGCTAGTTCCAGGAATGACTTTCTCAACGAAACTCGGCACTGATCAATAATTCACTCGTTTCTTGGTCAGCAGACACGAGATTGTTACTGCGTTATTAATTTACAATTACTGTCGGTAGGCCATTTCCTTTCCTTCAGAGCAGGGAGAGGTCAAACTGACAATTCCAGGTATTTGAGAAGACCAGCCGCACACAGTCTATTGGTGAAGAACGTGCCCCTTTCATGTTAAAAGTAAAACATAAGACCAGTCTGCGCTACTTTGTGAGATCACGTTATTGAATAAGGCATTCGTCTCTGCGGTTTATTTTTTTTTAGATTTTTGAAATTAATCCAAAATCTTTTAAGAGTTTGGCACGGTTTCAAGTTCCTCTATGAAAAGAGTGACTTTTATTTTAAATCCTTCTCCGTTATGTCTTCGTGCCCTTAGTGGAGAAGGAGGCGAAACCACCGAAATGTCGGGTATTGTGAATAAATAGTGTTGCAAAAACCTCGTGTCTGCTCATCAAGAAAACAGTGAGTTAAACAGAGTGGTTGTTATATCTTATCAAGGGCAATGTCTCGAAGCGTTTCGGCACTGTCGCCTTCTTCAGAGCCGCAATACTTTGAATCAGTTGTTCACAGCAGTTTTTGTGGTGAGAATTGAGTACTCATATAGACATAGAGTTGAATGAAGTGGAGTGGAACATGGCGAGAATGAAGTTACCTCAGTCGGGTGTGAGGTATTACACAGCATGGTTCCTTAATGATTATCTATGTGGTTTCATGAAGACAATCCATTCTTCAGCAGTAGAAGTTATATTACTAAACCAATACTTTCGTATTGTTTGAAAGAATCCTTTTGTTTCAAATATCTTGGAGAGTTTTCTCTCAACATTTGTAGTCAACAGAGGATATCCTTAAGACTGGAACTCTTAAAAATGACAGAAAGACGTGTATAGTAGAAGCTGGTGGTGGGACGTTTACGCTTCCATAACAACGTATTTTTGGAGTGTGATTTTTCGCATCGTCATGTTGACGTTTTACCTACAAAATGTCTTTCATATTTCACAAATACTTCTTTGTTTTAGGCAAGTTAACGAGAGATTTTCTTACCTGATTTTGAGTCATGATGCCAGTCGAACTTTCACTCAGTTACTCCAATGAGGATGTTTCAGTGGTAGGAAAAGTGATTTAAATCGACCATCTTGAGTGTTTGCCACAGATCCTTTTGAGATTTTCGAGGTTTTTGAATTATTCTAAACTTACTAGTCAGCATTCTGGTTCCCTATTAACCAGTTGCTGCTGTATTTCAGCAAAAGCAGATAGAGTTCAAGGAACAGAGAATAGAAGGACTAAGATTTCCTGTTTTAGGAAGAAGATGACCTTGATGTTTGTGAGCGGCCAAATGTTACTGGCACTGAAGGGAATACTATTTCTTTACTTACAAATTGGTATCGATTGAGGTGCGGATTGACCGGTAAACGGGTAAGTAAATCAGAAAGTTATATTTCTTAAATATTTGAAAAATGGACAGTTCACAAACTTCACGAAGTGTATGATATTACAAATCGATATCAAAATATGGCATCAGTGCACCTTTTGGAATACGTAACCTCTTTTTCGCGTAAATTGAAACGCAGAGTGGTGTGAAACCATATTCCCCAAGCATCCAAAATTTATCAGAAAAGATATATCTTGGCAAGGGCTTGGTGGCACAGTGGTGGTGGTGCTGTCCATTACAAGTATGGCGAAGGGTGAAACCCGCATTGGACTTACATCCTCTCGTGCCTCAGGTGTCTGGAAGTTGGTACTAGACTTGCCTGGGAGTAGTACATCGTCGCAGTTCAAATGGGAACGCTCTTGCCATTCTATCCCAGGACTCCTGGGAGAATCGACTCGACCGAGATTTAACGACTTTCTTAAAGAAGACGACAATCCTCAAGCAGCAGCTAAAACTACACGCAGTATTTCGAAGGATAATGGATGCGTAGAAACGAATTGAATGCGAGAAGTGATGGGATCCTCATAACGAAAAATGGTTGTCCCGAAAAAATCTTGACAAAGCGATATATTCTGTCTGGAGATAACTGTTTCCATAGAACGTTGTGTTTACATTTCTATGGTGGAATTTAGCGATAGGAGTGCTTGTTGCGTAGTGGTTAAAGGTGCCCTGAAATACAGCTGCGGTCGATCCCGCGGCTCAGACTCACCAAGTTTTCGATCCATTCGGGGTCAGCAAATTGGTACCACACTTTTCTGGAAGGATAGCAACACTGATTTGATACTTTAGCAGGTCACCGGGAGTCATTATATAGGCCAGACATGCATACGATTTTTATCCTTTTATCTTTTCATTTGAAAATATATTGTGCGTGCGGTCTGTCATAGTTTGTTAGTCATCATTAGAAGTCAATAAGTTATGCAAGTTTACAATCGCCAGTGAATCCAATCAAGCTGAAGCTCCAGACATAATCACAATGTCTTAGCTTTTATTCAATGCCTTTATTTATTGAGTGAGAGAAAGACAAAGCAAGAGCCTCGATTGGTGCAGTGGATAACACATGAGCTCCCGAAAAACTAATTGCGGGTTCGAAGCGCACCTGTTTTTCTCAGTTGTGCTCATATCTCAGCATTCTCATGGTTATATTTCACATAGAAACCGTTGTTTTTTGGCCCTCTACCAAAATTTGTAGTTCCAAATAAAATTTCAACATACTTTGTCGTACATAGAGGCAGTTTTTATCGTTGGAATTCAACATATGTGCTTTACCCAGTAAGTTAGTCTTTTCTTCATGAGCAGGCGCGATGTTCCTAACAACAAGATTTGTGCAGTACCGGCTGACGTTTGGGCTGTTTCGTCTACTTCAGATCCCGGAAATGTCAAATTGACATGCGATTAACCCAGTCAAAAATATTTATGTCATTAGCAAAAAAAAAAAAAGAAAAACGCGGTACGTGCATTTCATTCACATATACATAATCACAAATAGCTCTTACTGTTTTGTTCTTTATAAGTCTTCTAGTTCTTTTTGAAGATCAACCGCACAGAGTCTCGCATGGGTCAGAAATATCCTGGGTTCAGGTCAAAAAAATTGGCGTGAGGTATATCGCGAAGTCACGCGTGGTTAGGGGGTACGCTTCCATACGGTTCATCTTTGGATTTTTGAAATTCATGCAAGATACTTTAAGAGATTTACATGCTGATGTTTTGGGTTCCTGTGCGAGGATCACCTGTCCCTCATTGATCATCAAGGTGAATCGAACGAGCGCCAGTAAATCTTCCATTTCTCCTTGTCGCGAGCAAGAGTATCCCAGTGGGTTTTGATCGTTCTAAGGCCTTGTTGGGCATAATATCTTTTGTCTGGAGTTTTAGTAAAGAACTCTGACCATCTTGTTGGTCGTCTTCGTGCAGTACGTTTGACATGAGGTGGAGTCTAGTCTCCAAAGGCTCTTGTCCATCGGTCGTCGTTCATACACATTACGTGTTGAGTCCACTTTGTCATCGACAGTTTGACGTATATAATGGCGTCTTTAATTTTTGATCAGTGACGTAGGTCGATATTTCGGATCCCTTCCCTTATTTATGTGTTACAGGATACTCCCTCAGCATTGTCATTTCGACTGCGCATCCTATAACGCTGAGTAGACTTTCATACTGCTTAAGTACTTCTTCTTCTACAGGCTTCTGACGCATAAGTTAAAGCAGGAAGTAACGTTGGGTGGGAAAGGTAGGCACGGAGTTGGGTGTTCTTTGTTCTCTTCACTACATCTCCGATGCTCTTGAACGCTCCTCATGCCGTTCGTTTCCTTTTGCTCAACTCCAGAGCTACGTCGTTCATCACGTTGATTTTCCGACCTAGATGAACATAACTGGAGCATTCGGATATATCTATTCCGTTGGGAATCAATGGGGCATACAAAACCAATCTGTTCTTCATAAAAATCGTTTTTGTGGGATTTAGTCGAAGATCAATTTTTCTACAGGTTTTATCAAAGTCGGCAAGAATTTTTTCCGTTTGTCTAATGCTTGATGCTACGAGAAGGATGTTGTCAGCAAAGTAAGGATGGTGTAATTGTCGACAATCGATTTCTACTCAAATGTTGGCGTATTCGATTAATCGCATAACGTTCTAGAGGACGGCTCTAAATTATTTTGGCGAGATCGTGTCGTCTTGCATAACCGATCTTTTTACGTCGATGGCAATCTCGTTGTATACTGGAGATATTTTGGTTCTGAAATTTTGTATAGCTCACCAGCAATCTTTGTACACTATGTATTGACGTCTTGGCTGTCGAGGGCTTCCATGACTGCGTCTGTTTCATATGAATCCAGAATTTTCTTCAAATTGATGGAACTTAGATGAAGTGATTTGTACTTTGGTGATATCTCACTGAGTCTTGTTGTCGTGTGTATGTGGTCCGTCATGCTGTATCCTTCTTGAAAGCCTACTTATTCACATGGATTGTTCTAACATGAGGATGTTGAATAAGCCGATCCTGCTGCTCGTCAATGTTATCAAGAACGACATCTTCCCAACGGCCAACTAGTGAACTGAAGAAATCCAAACTTATGGTGGTTTTGGTACTTTTTTTTCTGAATTCAGCGGCGTTTTTTCATTTTCGCTAGATATGGAATCTTGCACGAAGGAGGGAAAGAGGCGGTGGCTTGATCCTCTGTGGAATTTTGGGACAACATCGACATCGGTTAGGCAAAACCTTCGATTTACTCTGATGTAGTCTATTTCTTTATGGTACTCTCCATTAGAAGGCTTCCACATACAGCGCTGAGAGCGGAGCTTCTGGAATTGCTAGTTACTATGAGTGGTTATAGTAGTCGTAATAAACTTCCTAATAAATAATAGACAGCCGCTCACTCTGGTCGTTTATTTCTAATCCGTAGTTTTCAATACATCGTGCTTCAGACGTTTTTCTGGGTCAAATCTTTGCTTTGAAATCTCCAATAATGACTTTAAAGAACGTACAGCCTTCTCTGCAGAACATCTCCAAGTCCATATAGAACGCTTCGAATTCTTCGTCGTTATAGCTTGGTGACGGTGAGTAAACGACGAATATTGTCAAGGCGGGTATTTATCCATATTTCTTCACTCGTAGACGTCCGATTTGTGTTGTTAATTGTTTAAGTGAATCGAAGTTCACGGGCACACTCGTGTTGACGAGAACACTGACGCCGCTGACTCCTCTTGTGTGGCATAGTCCGAAGAAGAATTCTTCATCGGTGTCATAGTCGGCGTTGAATAGTTAGCGCTCGAGGACTCAGGTGCAGTTGAGCGTGCATTGTAGATATAGATTGTCACATTAGTCCTTTCCGATATAGGAAGTCTAGAATGACCCTGAGATTTATGCAGCCTGTCCATACTCGTCCTAGCCAACGCTACTGTGTTCGGGTGCTCTTTTAGGGTCAGTAAAATGATGCCCACTTATTTTGCTCTGTTTAGCGTTTCATAATCTTGTATAGTTTTCTGAGCTGTAAACATGAGAGCTGAGTATACTCAGGAGTAGCTTGCCATTCTCTCCGAGTAGACCAGGGTGCTTATTTGTTGGATGCGACACCGAACCGCCTCCCATATACTTTCCTGTTACTTGACCGCAGGCTTTTGGTCGAATTGGCTTGTAAAGATACAATCCGCATAAACTAGAACGCACCCAAACGCGCATTTATGAATCCTTCTTGTAAATACAAAAAGTATGTGCCAAATCGGCGCAGAAGAAATGGAGAGCCCATCCTCTTGATCCACCTGCGTCTCAGGGAAGCAAAGGTCGCTTTTGGTCCATGGTTAACCCCCTATAAGCCACCTGGGGACGCTCCACGTAGGCTCGCAACTAGCATTCCACTTCATTAAGCATCGTTGTAGGTGAGTGAATGCATATTTGGTCTTTACAATGACTCGCAGTGGCCTATCGATGTATTGAGCCAGTGCTGCTCTCCCCACAGACAACTCTGGTAGCAGTTTGCCGACCCCGGAGGATGATCGGCTTGGGGGCCTATGAGCGCGGGGATCAATCCCATGTGTATTGCAGGGCGTCTCCGACAACTTCGCAGCATGTGCCCTAGGTTGCGAGGATAGTAAATTTTATTTGAAAAATATTCTTCGTTATGTTATACCTTTTTATTTTCTGCCTACTATAATCAACCCTGCTGACGGGTGTTTCCCCGGAAAGGATAATAGTGCGTTCGTTCCCCACCATAGACACCTGCGGTCCAGAGTTTTACAAATATCTCAGCAACGTTGTGGCTGTATTTCGCTTAGTACCCTGCCGCGAAATTATAGTAGGCAGAAAATAAAAAGGTATAACGTTGTGATTTCAACTACAGCCGCAGCTTAACAGGGTTCTATGCCGATTTGGGCGCCCCAGATCAATCCCGCTGACGGCTGATTGCTGTGGCAAAGATCGATAGAAATAGCTGAGAGACAGGCGGCACAAAGGACCCGCATGGTGTGGTGGTGAACGCTTTACTCCCCGGAAAGAATAATAGCGCGTTCGTTTCCCACCATAGACACCTGCGGTCCAGAGTTTTGCAAATATCTCAGCAACGTTGTGGTTGTATTCTTCGTTCTGTTTTTTTTTTTTGCCTTAAACATGTCTCGTGGAGTGTTTTGACGTTAAGTGAAACTTTGTACACCTTTTTGGAAAACTAATGTTCCAGCAGTTACGATTTGGACTTAATCCGATGTCATTCCTTCAAGTAGAAAAAAAGAAATTTCAGATACACCAGTATCAAGTCACAATCGCAAAAATGAGTGCACGTAGAACTAGTGTTGTGAAAAACAGGTATGTGTTTTAAATACATCTTGTTAAACGTCTTTTCCTTTTGTATAGGCGAATTGAAGATTTTGTTGTGAAAAGTCATTCTTTTAAAAAACACTCACATGGCGTCGCATGCTTAGTGTTGGCAGCTTTGGTTGAGTAGACCATTACTACCTTGTGACTTGAATCCTTCCAACATAGCAGCCATTCTCGTTAGAACGGGAATTCGTGGATTAAGCGATTAACCACCCTGGGCAGTGCATCGAGATGAACCCGATATCCGCATCGGAGCCTGTTATTGTCATTGATTCACCGAAAAATTTCTATGATATATGACGAAGAGGTTCTACAAAGCACATTCAAAGATTGTGGTATGTGTTATAGAATATGTTAGCTATTATTGAAATATGGATTGTTTAAGGCTTGATGGTCTGTTCTGCTGTCGCAGGAATCTAGTTTGTTTCATAGTGAACTTATACCAACAGAGCGAGTTTTCCTTGAATCTTGAGTTTGCGATGTCAGAGCAATCCAATTCGTAGGAATTTTTTTTTACCTTGGGACGATGTTCATCGCTTCGTGTACCCCATTCGCATATAATAGCAGAACTGAAAACTGCCTGATGCCTTCTTCGTCAGGGGAAGATTTATTCTCTGACACCGATGCATAGCAGTTTCATCCAGTACCAGTAACTAGCCACAATCGTGTTGAATGTACTCAGCAGCAGAACTTTGTGTAAGAGGGTGCAGCATTTATTCGATATCGAAGAGATTGTCTCTATACACATCAATAAAAAATTTTGTGTTGTAACTTTTTAAATATTTCCCGTCTTGATTAGACTTTAATTTCAGAGAGCAGGTGTGTGATATTTTCTGGCAATGCGTAAGGCGCAATGAAGACTTCTTCGGACCATACTACGAGATCACTTTTGATGACTACGCAAGGTAACGGTACTTGTAATAAGAATAAGTCGGTTTCTCTTACTAAGCAAACATACTTTGAAAGCTTTAAAATTCCCGCTTATCCCACTCTTAGAAAACTAACGGTTTGCTTTTTATTTGATTTTTTGCATTATTTTAATGCTGTGAATAACATGCTGATTCAAAAAAACGTGGTATTTAAAACGATGAGTAACGATTCGATTTAGAGGTTTTGAATAGTGTTTTTTGGTAGCTTGTCTTACCAAATTCCATAAACTGGTGGTTAACCTGTATCGGAGTTTCAAACATAGTGGCTGGTTACCACATTAGGCCAACATATCTCATCTCATGATTAACTTTGTTAATTGAAATGAAATGAAAACCGTTGAAACCAACAGGTTTTTCATAACATGTTGTCTACGAAGACACCGTTCTGATATTGTGTAGATCAAACACGTATTTTTTTTACGCTTTTGTTCTTCAAAGGTCGTATTTCTAACATCGAAGCGATTGAAAAGTCGCTGTTTCGTAGAACAGTACGAATGGTGGTCCCTCTCCAGTATATCGTTGATGTTTGTGGATGCCGCGCTTACGTTCGGGGTTTTGAAAAATTTTTTTTCGTCATCATTTTTTTTCGGAGGTTTCAGGTCTAAAAGTTTGGAAATGAAATTCGTGAAAATTATTGGCTTGCTCGAAAATTGATATCGCATTTGTTTTGTTTTTCATGCAGACATGACTCCTTTAATTTCAGTGCGTTTTCTATAAATCAGTGGAAGTTTAGGAATGAAGAGAATGAAAAATTTGAGTGGAGATGTTCAAGTTCAAACAAGGTAATGAGGACACGATGTTATACCTTTTTTCTGCCTACTATAATTTCGCGGCAGGGTACTAAGCGAAATACAACCACAACGTTGCTGAGATATTTGTGGCAAAGATCAATAGATCTTGGCTTAGTTATAATCACAATCTTGGTTAAGCCTCAGCTTAACTGGGTTCAATGCCGATTTGGACGCCCCAGATCAATCCCGCTGACGGGTGATTGCTGTGGCAAAGATCGATAGAAATAGCTGAGAGACAGGCGAAACGAAGGACCCGCATGGTGTGGTGGTGAACGCGTTACTCCCCTGAAAGGACAATAGCGCGTTCGTTTCCCACCATTGACACCTGCGGTCCAGAGTTTTGCAAATATCTCAGCAACGTTGTGGTTGTAATAAGGGCACGTTTGTTGGACATATTGCGGTTAAATATTCCCTTCGGAATTTGAATTTGCAGAAATTATTGATCTCTTGTGTGAAGTCATTTGCAATGTTCTTATAAGTCATTCAGAGAGTAACCCTCACGGTCAGCTATGTATCTCACTTTAAATTTGATATTAATGCTGACGATGTTGCCCAGAGAAATCTGTCTGCAACAGTAGTCAAGTCGCTTGTTTCTCAACGTGCGCGATACTTCCCTGCAGAAGGTGATAATGACTGGTTAGTTCCGCTACCAATTTCTTTCCGCAGAAGTATTAGTTTTGTTTGTAATTTTCACGAAATTCCCTTGTTGTTGACGCGGGGTTGATATCAGTTGGTGTTGCAGTCGTGATTCGATGGCTGTCGTTTCGGTGACTTCGTCTTCTTCAGGGTCTGTATGTATTTTATATGATGCTGTCCATGTATTTTGGTGACATATCTGTAACACTTATGAGGCTCGATTATTTAAATATACGCCACCTTGTCTAAAGACTGCTTACCGTTTAAGTAAGGGGTGACGAACCTCTGTTTTTCATGAGAAGATGAGGATGAGAAGTAAGATTCTCTGAGATCAGAAAATTAATCTGAGAAAAGCCTCTAGGTCACGTGTGATAGTTAGGCATTCATCTTTTCTGGTTCATTTTTCGAAATTTGAAGTTTATCGAGAACGCTCTAGGAATCTCGCGCGTTGGTGTTTTTGATTTCTGCGATCCTGCTAGTCATTTCAAAATTGTCACCATTGTGTTTTTGTGCCGTAATGTGTACCTAGAGGATTACCTTGCTTCTGAATTTTACCCATCCCCCATTGACGTTTTTTCTGCGGGCAAAAAGCGGTCTACCCGTTTCACCAATGTACTCTTTACCGCACGCTTACATCAGATTAAGTATATTGTGTACTTATGCAATCCCCGTTTGTGCCATTAGGACAGATTACACAATTTTCTGAGCTGCACAAACGATGATAGAGGTTGCACTGTAATTGACGGTGTGTGGTACTAAGTGGGAGGTCAGTGACTACTACAGAATTTTTAAGATCACTTCTTCTTAGACAACCCTCAATGAAGTAACTTAGATATTGGCTCCCCAGATTAATCCCGTTGACGGGTGATTGCTGATGGCAAAAAGATCGATAGAACTAGCTGAGAGACATGCAAAGCGAAGGACCCGGATGGTGTAGTGGTGAAGTGCGCTGCTCCCCGGTAAGGACAACAGCGCGTGTTCGTTCCCCACTGCATACACCTGTGGTCCGGAGTTTTTCAAATATCTCAGCATTTCATACGAGTTATATTTCGCAACATAACCTGCCATTAAGAAGAAAAAGGCAGTAAATAAAAGAGTTAAGAAGTAACTTAACTTCGTTCTATATGAAAAGTAGCTTAAATGGAATCTTGTCTAGATTTGTAACAATATTTTGGAACAAAACTCTACTTTGTGATCTGGCCCGAATGGTTTCTGCTTCGTAGCCGTTGGAAATGGTTATTTTTTGTGCCAAGTTTAACAATTTCTTTCGTTCCTCTTTTCCTGTGCACACATTTTTAGCCTTTCGGTACAGTTAGTGCTTTTCATGTTTGAGGGAAGAGAGGAGAGGTGCCGCACTAGTATATCTTTGCTACTTGGTTTCCGATAGCATTTTGTTATGTAGCCACTTCCTGAAAGCTTGAAGGTTTAAGAATGGATACCAATTCTCAGTTGATTTTTCTCTCGTAAATTGTGTGTCCTCTGGCAGTCTATTTAACAACTGCAATGTCAACTCACTTTCAAAAATAGAGCTTTCGGGAAGTGGCTACATCAAGAAGTGAAAAATTTGTACTATATAGAAGGCTAAAGGAAGGAATTGCTAAAATTGGGACGAAAAATAGCCATTTTCAATGGCTATGAAGCAGAAACCGGTGGGACTGGGTCACAAAGTAGGGTTATGCCCCAAAGCAATCTTTTAAGTCTAAATAAGATTCCTTTCAAGCTACCTCCCATATAAAACGAAAAAAAGTTGTGCGATTGAGGGTCGCCTTAAAAATTCTGTAGCAGTTAGTGATCTCCTACTTAACACCAGATGCCATCAATTAGACCGCAACCGCAGTGATCGTTTGCGCAGCTCAGAAAATTGTGTAATCTGTCCAAATGCCGGACACAGTGATTGCATGAGTTCAGTGCATTGTAGTCTAATTTAAGGAATGCTACAAAGAATACATTAGAGGAAGCGGGTAGACTATTTTTTGTCCACATAAAGGAACATTTATGCGGCAAACTTGAAATTCGGCAAAGTAATCCTTAGGCATAGGGCACAAAAGCACAGCGGTGGCGATTTTGAAGTGACTGCCAGGATACTGGTGCAGGAATCAAAAATATCAATGCCCCAGACCCTTAGAGCGTTTTGTATAAAGTTCAAAAGTCCAAAGTTGAACCGGAAGGACGAATGACTCGCTGCCACGCTCAACCTGGAGTCTTTTCTCAGATTGACTTTTTGATCTGGACTGATCTCACTCCTCATCCCTCGTGAACAACATGTGGGTGGTCTCACACCACACAAAACAATGATTAGTTTTTAACAAAGTGATGTTTAGCTTAAATAATAGTTCATTAGTATTGTGAATAAGTCGGCGAATTACATGGATATGGATTATTTAAAATATGTAAAGGCTGTGAAGAAGACGAAGTCGTCGAAATGCCAGCCACGGATTCACGAAAAGAGCTGACACCAACCTCGCGTCAACTCAACAAGAATAATCTTAACCCTTTTATTTACTGCCTTTTTCTTTTTAATGGCAGGGTATGTTGCAAAATATAACTCGTATACAATGCTGAGATATTTGCAAAACTCTGGACCGCAGTTGTATGCGGTGTGGAACGAACACGAGCTATTGTCCTTACCGGGGAGTAGCGCACTTCACCACCACACCATCCGGGTCCTTCATTTTACCTGTCTCTCAGCTAGTTCTATCGATCTTTTGCCATCAGCAATCACCCGTCAACGGGATTGATCTAGGGAGCCCAAATCGGCATTGAACCCAGTTAAGCTGAGGCTTAGTTATAATCACAATCTTGGTTAAGCCTCAGCT
>UYYA01003838.1:236413-294569 GCA_900624975.1 Angiostrongylus costaricensis | reverse complement strand
AATTTGTTGTTTCACACAGACGGTCATACAGGCGGTTGCGAACTAATTGGCGACGTAGAGTAGTCGGTGGTATTTCAACTATCGCTACCGATTCCTCTAGATCTGCCCTTCTTAAGCATCGTTTTATAGCTACGCTTACTTCATCGCTTATAAAAGGCAAAATGAACGGGACCTTCTTTTGCCCAAGTGTTTCGTGTGGGCGCGTCGTTCTCCTTGTAAACTTATCTCGTGGGGTTACTATTTCGTAGCCATTGGAGATGGCTATTTGCCGAGCCAAGTCGCGCGATTCTTCCTTCAGTTCCCTGGTAGTGCACACAGAGGTGGCTGTTCGAAACATGTTTCTCACAATCGCCCTCTTTGTGTGTGAAGGGTGGGAAGAAAGGAAATGGACAAGGATGTTCTTGTTACTTGGCTTTCGATACCACTTTGTCAGGTAACCGTTACTTGATAGGTTTATTTGGACGTCCAAAAACGGAAGCCAGTTTTCTCTCGGTTTCTCGCGGGTGAACTTTATGTACTCGGACTGCTCGTTCAATAATTCAAAGCATTTGTCCATCTCCTCCTGCGTAGAGAAGACGACAAAACAATCATCTACATATATGCAGTAGAGTAGTGGCCGGAGATCGAGAACAGGGACTTCTATCTTAGACATATACACAATGGCAAGGCTTGGTGCCAATCGCTGTCCCATTGCCAGCCCCCTTATTTGCGCGAAATATTTCCCAGACCATCTGAAAATCGAGCAGTTTAGGCACTCCTTTAAGAGAGCCATTAGCTGCTGGATGGACAAGCCATGCATATTTATTCACGCTGATCCATTGATTGTTTAGCTTTCGGTATTGACTTTTATATTCCTTTTCAGAGGATGGGCGATAGAGAGTAGCATCACTAAGAGTTCCTCTGTTATCTCAACATGCAGCTGGCGAGGGATAACTACGAACTCTCCCCCCTTATCACTAACAGACAATCTTATTGTTTTCGAGTTTATTAATTCTCTAATTTCCCGCATGCCACATTTTTGTGCGGCAAAGGCTGCGGGTTTAAAATCATCGGTTATTTCGCACTTTTCTATTTTTAATTGGAAAACAACGAACAGTTTCCTTCACGAAGATGCGATTTTGCCCTCAAATACACCTTCTTACTCGAAGGTTCCAACTTTGTGTGAAAATCCAAATTTTTTTGAAACTTCAATTCCTAAACTTATTTAAATTCGCAGTGGCGAATAACGATAAATTCATTATATACTTACTGTCTTGAATACTTGGACGGTCCTTCTTCAAGAGTTGTGTGGACCTCAGCACATTTGCCGTTCGTTGCTTCCCCTGCAGTCGTCGTTTACGGTAGTGGTTTTATAAGAGCAGGACGGCGAGCGGAAGTCTCGTACTGTGGTCTATAAAATAGCTGCTGCTGCGAGTACAGCTGATTAACTTTCGTTGCGAACACTTCCGTTCAAAGTGTAGATAATCCTTCTAGAGGAGGCCGATATCTCGTGGAGTCCAATCTACAATAGTTTTCGTCTACTTGTTGTTTGTTCGTCTCATTATGTAACGAACAAATCTGTGTTTCGCTATCTATGGGTATTCTCCTGGATTTCGAAAATGGAAAAGATTTCGAAGATCATAGCGCTGCATTTCGGCTAAGTGTTGAGTGTGCCGATTACGCCTCAGAAGACATCATTCAAGTGTTCTGTAAGTAGTGCCCAGGATTCTTGACGTGGCCTCAATATCAGGCCACATCTCTGCAGCATAACGGAGAGCTAGGAAGACTGTTGATTCGAAGAACTGATCGCAGATTTTCAGGTCGTTTAGTTGGTTGGTGGCTTATTTGAGAGGCGTACATGTGGCCTATGCTGCTCTTCTTCTGTCTAATTACTTTTTCAGATTATTCTCTATGTTAAACAAACGCATGAGGTGCACGTACGAGGTGCTATTTCCAATCAGAGAACTATCCACTTTGATCCTATCGCCTTCGCATCATGCGTTTTTCCAGATTTGGGCTTTCTTCCGGAGCCCGGTTTTTTTTCTCACTTTTTTGAGCTCATTGATCATCGGCTGAGCTTGGCTGGTACTTCGTGAGAAGATGGCGATGTCGTCGGCAAAAGGAAAGTTTGATAGGAATTTTCCACTGATACGTAGCTTATCCCAATCGAGTGACTTCATTATCCGCTGAAGTGCGGCACTGAACGGCTTTGGCGATATTGTGTCGCCCTGTCAAACTCTTTTTTTATGGATACGGTAAGAGTTCAATAGAAAAGCTGTATTTTCCTTGTGCGATTGCGCTAACAGTCAGGCAGAGTTCTTATAAAGGAGGCGTCCACTCCTTGGTCGACGAGCACTGATAGGGTTGGATTCGTTTCGACAGTGCCCAATGCTTTTTCATAGTTGACAAAAGTTGGGACTATAGCCAGGTGATATTTCCGAAAAACTTCGATGACCCTAGCTAGACACAGTTTGGACGTGGTCCGTGCAACAAAATCTTTGTCGAAATCCTGCTTGTTGTACTGGTTGCGCCTCATCGAATGTCCTTTATATGCTAGACAAGATAATCCTCATGAAGAGTCTGTAAGATGCACTCAACAAGCACATCGTGCAGTTACGAAAATTTCTTCGGTCACTA
The DNA here is from genome assembly GCA_900624975.1 of Angiostrongylus costaricensis. Taxonomy (NCBI): domain Eukaryota; kingdom Metazoa; phylum Nematoda; class Chromadorea; order Rhabditida; family Metastrongylidae; genus Angiostrongylus; species Angiostrongylus costaricensis. The sequence continues at coordinate 291,953 of UYYA01003838.1, read as the reverse complement.
TTCTTCGGCAGGATGACCGTGTGCGATGTCCTTCCCTGATCTAGGATTTTTTCCTTTTGAAGAAGCTGCCATATTGCTTGTGACAAGTATATGTAACTTGTTGCTTCGAGCTCTAAGGAAGTCGGCGGTAATATCATTGAGTCTTGGAGCTGTGTCTCCTTTCATGTTTTATATGGCAAACATAAACCTTTGACGGAAGAATTCTAGGTGATATCTCGGAGAACTTCTCCAAATTTGACACAGCTTTTAAGTTCTTCGACAAGCAGCTCGTAGTCTTCTGTCGGATTTTACTTAATCTGCGAGTTACGTTTGATAGGGTTTCGTTCAGAATGTTCACGTCATATACAGCTAGACTTTTTCTTCGTGGTCGATGACATGAATTGCTTTCCAACTTACGGGTGAACCGAATCTTCGGGCGAAGAGGGTGCTGCTCGGAACCAGTAAAGAATGACGGGACTACCGATGTGTCGAGTAGGCATCCTTTAATCTGTTTGTCAGAATGTGGTTGATCTCTGAATGAGTCATGTCATTAGCAGACTCCCATGTCCAGCGGCGGCTTTCTTTCTTCTCAAAAGCGGGTTTCGATGGGTGTGACGCGCTGAGGGCAAGAGTACTGCAAGGCGGTTTCCATTCCCATTCTTTTCTTATAATTCAAAATTTCCGATGCTGTATTCTTTAACAGTGAACTTCCTCCTTTAAGCGTTGAGGTCTCCGACAACAAATTTGAAATACCTTTATTATTGCGGATAACTTCGTTCGAGTGATAGTAGAACGCATCTAATTTGTACTCATTAACTGCATCGGTCGGTAGGCAGCAGTTGATGATTATGATCTTCTTGTGACGCACCAGTTGAAGACGAAGAACGGTAAGCGGAGGGAGGGGATCTCTTATGAGTCGATAAGATGGACAATGCACAGATGAACGACCAATCCTGCCCAACCAACATTTTATAAGCGGATCATTTCTCTACGGATGTGATGGGACCTATAGTTTAGTTCGCTTATGTCGGTCTTCCCGATTTTTGTTTCTTGAAGTGCGACCACATGAAATTTGATGCGATCTGGGGCTTCAAGAAGGGCGTGAAGATCGCCGTCTGTGCAGAGTGTTCCGGTGTTATACGTGCAGAGTAAGAAACAATCTCTATACCGTGTCATGCGTGTGTTCGTCAGACCTAGTTCTAATGACGTTTTGCGTAATTTTCTGGCCTCTCATCGGTCGTCTCATCTCCTGGCGTCATAGACGGTGTACTGAGGCTGGTCCTTTACTAGTTAAGCAATTTGATTTGGTAAATTGCTCAAATATAATTCATATGCACATATATATGTATTTGTACATTATATACGTGTGCATATGTATATACATTCGCATATATGTACATATATATAAATATATATATATACGTATATAATTTTCTCAGCGGTTCACCGCCTCACCGTAGTTGGGAGGTGTTCCTGGGTGTCGGACTGCGGTGTACATCGCGGGATTCATTCCTCTGAGAGAATCTCCCAAGCTGAGAAGGAGTCCGGTGTTCCCGTTAGGAAGCCCAGTTAAGGGTAAAGCAATACCAGGATCCATCACCGTCCTGGTACCAAAGTAGTCGCATGTTGGCAAATCTACCTCTGATCCACATGATCGGCGCCTGCTTGTGGTGATGACGACCTGGGGCAGACTTTGGCCTGGCTGACCTGAGGTCTCCAGAGAATCACAATGGCCAAACCGGCAAAACTCCAAAAAAGTGAAGATTATACTGGGGCTCGCACAGCCAGTATGGACGGGCCATCCAAGTATTCAAGTATATGTAGTGCATCGGCGTGTGTAGAGCAGTGGTTAGAGGCACCCTGCAATACACGTGGGTTCGATCTCGCGCCTAAGACTCACCAAGCCTTTTATCTCTCCAGTGCTGGCAGATTTGTACTAGGCTTGTCTAGGAAGATTAGAGCTCCGAGTCGTTAAATTGGTAAGCTACCACGAGTCATTGTATAGGCCAGATATGCATTCAGTCACCTCTTACGATGTTTAATGAAGTCGAATGCATGGTCCTCAGGGATTGGTCGATGGCGAAAGCTTTATTATTTATATAATATTCTGCCGAGGACTAGGAGTCGTGCTGTTACGGTTGAACAAAGTTGTATCCCGGCGGAAATTGACACATCCACGATGTATCCACTTAGAAATGACTGAATATTTTTCCTTTTCACTGATCTCATGGTTTTCACTGTTTCGACAACGTCGCTGAATTGAATCATCAAGTAGAAGTAAATTGTGAAGCTCTTTGCATTGTTTTGTGTCAGCTCAGAGTGACATCTGATAAGAGTTTCATAGAAACTAACTGATTATATGTGTGATAGATGGCGCACCAATAGGTCAAGGAAATGTACGAGCTGCGCGCCTCAACTCTGTTTAAAATGTAATTTACAACGAATTTTCTTCTCTTATATCGTCATCAGCAACAGGAGCTCCGAAGTCGTTGGAAAATCTATGTGTAGTATTCATTTTCGGTGATCTCAGAGAGCTGTTGGTTTTAATTTGCTAAACAGAAAACTTATGATATGTACATATATCGACCGTCTGTTGTTTCGTTCTCGAGAGGTCAATCGACAGTAGGACATGCTGCTTATGACTATCTTTTTGCGAAAGAAACAAACATTCGTCCTAACCACAATAACCAGCGACTGCCCGTTGTTGATACGTGGATCACCATAGCATGGATTTGTATGGATATCAAAGAAAACTGCTGTCGATCAGTATTCACAATGTGAAATGAAGACAGATCAACAAATCGAAGCCGAAAAGAGTTCATTTTGCTTAAGTACATGTTTTCCTTGGTGAACACAGAATGGTGCAGTTGATAAACTAGTTGGTAAAATTCTTTAATTTACTTTGGGTTTTATTATTTTCACAGAGTATTTTTTTTTCAGTGGTAAATCGATTGTTCTATGAATTGGATATGGGTCTTGTGGATTTTTATTGTGAAGTCCTAAACGAGGTGTGCCTATTAGATCCATTAGTGATGAAAGCAGGTGTATGTTATTCTCGTTATTTTCAGACTGGATTGTATCGACAGGGGCACAGCAGTTCTAGGAATATTATGAGAAAAATGGCCATGAACCAAACTCAGAGGATTAAAATGAACAGTCTCCTTCGTGGAGTTCGTTTGAAAACCAGTGAAGCGCTGTGTGCTGATAGGTGAGCACTTTTGATTGCAGAGCTGTCCAGATATTCTGGTACTCGACTTTGATCTGGGGTAGTTCCAACCTGAAGGCAGCTCTCCATGGCTATGTTTAAAGAAATAGTGGGAAAACCTGGGTATTTCGTTCTCGAGAGGGCGGGTGAGTGGCGGTAGTCATGGCGATCCTCGCGAGCACGGTGCATTCTGACTCTAGCCCTTCGCCGGCTTATGACCCTCCGCGGTCAGAAGAAAGGTAACAGTCTTATCTCTGAAAACTTTACTATCTGCAACCCAAATGGAAACGCTCTATTCCGACCATGTAGGAAATCCAGGATGAATTGACTCGACAAGCACTCAATGAAATTAACGATGAAAGGAAGATCCTCAAGCAGCAGCAAGCCGAATCCAACTAGGTGCATGGTGTTGGAAGACCTTCGCGGAAGAAAGATGAAAGGGAACGAGTCGAATCCAAGAAGCGATGGGATCCGCACAGTGAATGTGGAAGACGAGTCGTATAAAATAGAAGGACAAGTTTCTTTCCTGTTTTATTTAGTTAATTTTTTATTACCTGGCCTGTCCTTACATTTATTGTGCAGATCACAGCTGTTCTTTTGTTTGTTTGCTACATGTTATCGATCATCCAGAAAGGTCTTCAAACCTTTGCATGTGGGTGCGGCTGCAAGTCGAACATTTTCGTCTTTGTTTTGAAAGTGGTTGATTGCTGGTGGACTGAATTTTCTCTTAAATATTACGATAACAGTGCTAGGGTGTTTCTACATGGATTAGAGGAAGTGAGTTGATCCGAGATAAGGCTGGTACCAATTTCTCGACGATGGACGTCTTAAAGACTCGATCCGCTCGGGAAGAGGTCGAACAAGTACCGTGGTCGTGGTAAACGTCACCACTACTGTTGTGCTACCCGACCATTTGGTAATTCTGCTTAAGTATAGAGAACTATGGTCGGACAGTCCGGTCGCTCATACAGTTGCAACGCTCATGGGGTTTTCTTGAGCTTACAATTTTTCCAGTCATCTTCTGCAGAGTTTCTGATAAATAACTAACTTATGGGATCGCGCTTGCTTTTAGGAGTTTAAAATTCTGAATTCGCTTTTCAGTCTTCTGAAATTTTGAATTTTAGATGCTGTTTAAGATAAGAATAACTTTTCGAATGTTATACGTACAACGGTAAAGCTTTACTCAGAGGTCTGTTATGTGAGTTTGGCAAGTACTCAACTCTTTAGGTTCTTTAGTTATCTGAGAATTATGCGGAATTTTTGGAAAACTAGTGTCCTAAGATCTGTGGGAGATGTAAAAAATGAGCTCTCATTAGTAATTAATTGCAGTTTTATTTCCATCTACTACTGCGGATCTTAAACGGCATCTGGTCATATTTGTTGCGCGGCTCGTTATCAAATGCTGATAGCAGTTTAGTTATACAGCGAATGCGTACTCTTCACAAGCAAGGGTTTTAAAGATTCTGGAAGTATGGATAAATACATAGAAGATTAGTAAGGAACTTAAGGGATACGTGGAAAGCACAAACTACGAAAGGTTCTAACAATACATAGAAAGACGAATCTTGGAGCGAAGCATACAAACAAAAGGGTGAAGCCATTTCTTAAGTGGGAAATTGGGCACCGTGAGTTGATAAGAACTCGTAGCGAGTGCATTGAGAAATTTGGAGTCAAATAGATCTGTAAGGCAAACTGATTTAGGCGTCGCACTCATTGTGTTAAGAAAGTTATGGACGTTTGCGTTCATTTCAATACTACTATCTGGAATTATTGAAAATATCACTGTGGTTCGTTATGTGTTTAACACGCGGAGATCGATTTTGATCAGTAAATTGATCGTTGTTTCATTTCCAATCACTATGTTAAGTTGGTTATCGTATAGAATGGGGCTGGGTATGAAAAATACCGTCATAGATTCAAATATGATGAAACTCCCAAATATTAACAGCACTGATGGACGAGCTTCTTTTCCTCTCCATACACAAGTGTTGAAAATATTACGATGGCATAATACATTGATGAAATTGTAGGATAGATAGCAGAAAACGTGGAAATCATTTATACAGTACAGAGATGAACCGAATTATAATATTAGAACCTACGAAAAGAGTAGGATCATTTCCTGAAGTGGGAAGTCGACAGGAGTGAATTGGTATCAGCTCATAAGTATGTAGCGAAGAACTGTGCGTCATTTTTATGCGACAACCAAGCGGATTCAGTCTTTGGACTTCATCTTTGAACAAATTTGGCTTCAGCTGATGTATTAAGGTTACTTTAAGGTTTAGAGCGATATTTATTTTTCTACCGTATGACTAAAGTTGTTTGAAACAGTGGTTGCCAGGAGGAGAATACTGTCGAAAAACCCGGCTCTGATATATGTATAACGAGTGCGGTGGTTCAAATGCACACTTTGCTGAAAATAATTTACTTCATTAGTTCTAGAAAGTTATATCTCAGCTGCTAATGAACTTTATCGCTTTGAATAGATTTATCTGGATTCTATAAATATTTTCGGTAACAGGGTGCCTTATCGCTTATTCCACTGCGATGATTTCCTAACTTTTGGAGCTCTCGATTATTTTTTCTACTTCTGTTTTCTCTGACCCCTTATCTCGAGCAAAGAACTAACTAAAAATCGGAGTTTGTGGACCAAAAGGCGATGCTGTTTCTTAATGCATTGTCATTGAACTCGGTTGTCGGACCTTAAGATTTTTCGCTTTGAAAAATTATGCCATTGACGATGTCTACTTCTTCATCGCATCCTCTGTGCCACTGTGATTGAGGTGGTGGTGACAACCTAGTACCCCTGATAAGCAAATTAATTCACAGACTATACAAGGAATCGGTATTGGACTCATAGAGATAAACAGGTTCTTACATGTGGTGATCGTTCGAACCTTGCTATAAAATAGGCAGAAGCAGAGTAGCTGCCCTAGAAAAAGCAGTCACCGAGAAAATGAGTCCTATGTTACTCATACATGTCACTCATGTGTAGACACTTTGTAAACTATATCTTGGAAAATTCTAAGATATTATGGCAGAATCGCTTATACAGCTTTAAAAGTCTGTTTTACAGCTTTGTCCAGTCCTTAAGAAATATGGCAAAATTATCGGCAGTTATAAAAAAGAAACTTTCATAGTGGGTGTATTGGTAATTTTGAGTAGCTATTATAAAATCATTTATGATGTTTATATATAGCAAGGTCTAAAAATTATTAAACGGTGGTTGAAATGTCTAGACGTTAAGAAATTTCTGGATGGGAGGTTTGTATATCTGTGCTTTGCATAAAACATCCATTAGTTGTAATGCTTTATCTTTCTACTATTTTTATTTGCAAGGGTGAATGTTCCTTCATGCAAGTTCAATTTCAAAATGTCTATAACGTTACATTGTAGACTTCTGAGGAAGTAAAAGGATAAATTTATGCTCTTGATCCTGTTATGGAGTTTCCTTCTGGGCTTGACTCTTTCGGTTCCTTCGTTTCTGTTTTCTTGATTCTCTAAACTTTACCCGATTTAGTTGGTAGTTCGCAGTGATATTGATAGTAGTTGATATTGACGTTGTAGTTGATAGCGATATTCATATACACCTCCACTTTTTTGAAGGACCAACTGCTACAGTTTGAAGGAGCGTCGTGTTACTTTTGTCAAGGTGCATGATTTTTGCGCACAATCTTACAAAATGGCTCGTTGCTGTAATGTACATGGAAGTCCGACAATGGCAGAAGTTTATTATGGATTAGGGAGAAAGCTTGAGTACGTAAATTTTTGAATGAAGCTGTAGAATTCTATGTAGAGGATTTCGACGTGCTGTATACAATACTGTTCCAGGTTTCCGTATCTACCGCTTTGTGAAGTAGGAAAGGGAATGATATTGCCATTAGAGGTGAACGAGTTTTTCGATATAGATATAACAGTCAAAATTTTAGAGAACATATGTTTTGGAATCTACCATATCTGTAAGATTTTCGCGATTGCAAATTATCATAATTACTGCTCACTTTCCGTTCATTTTGCGTGTGACAAACCGTCGCACATCCCTAGATGTCACTTCTGTCACCTCTGTAACCCGTCGACCTGTTGACCGTCGAGGGACTTAAGCGAGCGCCAGCAAACGTTCCCTTTCCTCCAGTCTCCCGAATGGATTCTTTTCGCTTTAAGGACACGTTAAGCACTATATTTTTATTTCCAAAGAGCTCTGACGATAAGGTGTAGTGTCTTCCTGCTCTACGTTTCATACCTCGAGGAATCCAGTCGTTAACCGGTCTTGTTCATCGATTATTGCTCAAACGTATACACGTTCGGCCCATCTTATCTTCGACACTTTGGTGTTTAGAACAGCGTTTTCGGTTTTTGATCTTGACGTAGACCGAAGCTTCGGATATCTTCCTTTGCTTGCATGGTACGAGATGCTCATAGCATCGTCCTTTCGACTGCCCGTTCCATAATGCTGAATGAACTTCTGTTTAGTTTTTGAGCAAGTTTTTGTTGCATGCGTTAAAGCAGGTTGAGTCGTGGGGTGGAAAAGGTGGGCATGGAATCATGTATTCTTAGTTCTTTACACTGCATCCACGTTGCACTTGAAATCCCCTTGCTTCCTCCTTCTCAACTCAGGAACTAAGTCGTTTGTTATGTTGGATTTCTAATCTAGGTATACGTAGATGATGCTTTCGGAGATTCTGTTGTGCGTGAACAGGGCATAGGAAACAAATCCGTCCTTCATGAACATCGACTCTGTGAGATTCAGTCGAGAACCAAACTTTTCACAGCCGGTATAAATATTATCTAGCATTCATTACTCTTGACTGAAACTTTGCGTCATAGAATGATGTCATGAGCAAAGCGAAGGCCGTATAATTGCCGACTGTCCATACTCTCTTCCATGTCGTCTGGTTCCAAAGTTCTGGTAGTGTTCTGGAGTATGGCCCTAAATAATTTTGAAAAAAAAGTATCGCCTTTCCTAACTACTCTTTTGAAGTCGATGTTAACATCATCGTATATTGGTGATATTTTGGTTGTGAAATTTTGATATAGCTCACGCTTCCATGACTGCTTCTCTCTCAACTCAATCAAAAGATTTCGTTCAATCGATGAAATTAAGACAGAGCGGTCCCTTGTACTCTTGCAATATACCGATGAGTCTGATTATCGTGTGGATGCGGTCCATTGTACCAAATCCTTTTCGAAACCTTGCTTGCACACATGCGTGCCCTTCGCCCAGTGTTCTGTCAATCTTGTTTATAGACAACAAACAGCAAGCAGAATGGACGAGAGTTATCGATATCGTGGAGGTCACCTTTCTTCAACAATGAAACGGTCGTCCTGTTCTTTCTTTGAATAGAAACCTTGCACTGTAACAGCTATCGTGTGATTAGCGATTAGCCAAACCAGTGTGTTGATGAAGACTGGCGGAAGGTTCTTCAGGTGTTCTAGCCTATTAAGTTTCATAAAGTGAAATTCTATCGATGCCAAAGAAGATGTGATGGACAAATTACTGAAGTCCCTTAACACTCGGTTGAACTTACACAAAGAGTTTGTTTTCAATCGTTGACTAATGCACTCTTGGCCGTCGACGTGGACTGAAACCCAATTTTCTCTTGGTTTACAAAGAAGAATTGTTCCTAACGTACAATCGAGCTTCTTCCTGCATTTGAATTTCGTTGATGTTTTGGCTATTCGAAGAGCATGTTGAATGCGTTTGTGGTAAATTTCTTCTATCACTAATATTTATCAATTCATGTGTTGACGAGTGTGACACTCAGTTAGTAGGGTATGGAGGTGTGAAATGATGGCTTGCAAATCTTCATCTTCGTTCCTTAAGATCCAATAACTTGTCGATTGCCTGTCCTTTCAAATGTCCATGGTGTGAGGCATTGTGCGTCGACAAACTCATAAAGGGATTATGAATAGACGTTGTATTAAAAGTGCTTATAGGTGCTTCGCTTGTGTGATAAACCACAACGCTATTCAAAAATGCTTAGCGAATCAATGGCAGTGAAATTCATCAAGGTATGTAGTTCTTTCTGTGATTGCTGCGTGGTGCAGTAACGTCCAGACATAGAGAGACAAAAAGGATTTCAGCGTACCCAGAGGTTTTTTCTCATAGTCAATTTCCGGTTTTTTTTTCGTGTACTGTTGTACTTTCGAATTAAATGTGTGCTAATTTGTTGATGCAGGGAGTTAGCCGAGAACCACATCAGCATAAGCAACTTGTAGAACATATTTTCAACACGATGGAGTTCGACGTTGCGGATACTGTTAAGTTTTTGAATGCATTCAAGGTATACCTTCAATTTTTGTTTTGGTACTAAATATGCTCTACTAACTTCATAGTTTTGCTTTTTGTCACCATATTTTCTGGTGTTCTAAAGTTTTGCATCTTTGCAAAAGGTATGCACTGTTTATTATGCACAGTTTATTACCACTTTCTTGACCATAACAAAGACAAAATCACGTGGGGAACGGTGATTCATTGTTCTATTGGAAACTATGAATTTTATAGTGCAGTATGACTGCCATTTAATACATTATTTACTGGGATACTTGCATGGCCCATCTTCATTGGTTGTGCGGGCGTGGGCATAATTAACACCTTTTTGGAGTTTTGCTGGTTTAGCCATTGTTGTTCCCTGGAGTCCCGAGATCAGCCTTGTCAAAGTCTACCTCAGGTCGTCGCCACCACAGGCAGTCGCCGCCCTTGTAGGTCAGAAGGTGGTTCGCGATCATACGACTAGTTTGATATCTGGACTCTGGTGGATCCTGGTATTGGTTTACTCTTAACCGGGCTTTTTGATGGAAACGCCGGACTCCTTTCTGGTTTGGGAGACCCTCTGAGAGGATGAATTCGCCAGCTGTACATCGCTGCCCGTCACCCGGAAACACCTCCCAGCGACGATGAGGCGGTAAACCTTTGGGAGGACTTAATACATTAATATATGTATATATATGTATATTACTACATTAATGGAAGATTTAGTTGTAACATATATAATGCTATCGCTGGTAATGGTAATTTCTAGAATTCATATAACCACCCGGAAAGGTTTACAATATTTGGCTTTATTTGCCATTATTACCATTAACGTCTCACGGGACACAGGTTGTATACACGGTGATCGAAAAGTGTGGACATAACTAGACTGTATATTATTTTCCACAATATTTTTCATTGTCTCTTACGTTTGTCCATATTGGACTCTTGAACATGCCAGTGTTGTATGAAGTCTTATTTCCAAAAATGAATGAAAGGAGATCCAAACTTTATAACCGTTCTTTGCAAATTACGTTTTTTTTAAAACATCCAATATGTCTGATACATTCTCATTTTCAAAGACAAAAAAATTCTTTACTAGATTGGAATTATTCCAAAAATGATTCAGTGCGATGGGACAGTCCTTGATTCTCCAGTTGCTATTGATAAGGTGGGATTTTTACCTCTAAAAATGTTGAAATTTCATGTAAAAGATCTGTTAAGTTAATAATGCCTTCAGGAAAGAAATGAGGTTCCTATGACACCTGAACGTGCCATCAAAAGGAAAGAACTTAATGGTGAGTTGGATTCGTCCACTAATGTGTTCAGAAAGTCATTTGCTCCATAGCTCCCAGAATCCATGCTTTACATGCTTTCTCTTTTTCCTTCTCGGCTTTGCTTTTATGATTTCTGTACCCCTGCCTATCGTTTTCTTTAAAGAATCGCCTGATGGTGAGGTTATATGCGCAGTCGTTGTCATGACAGCTCATGAGGGAATGGCATGTGTCACTCCGGAACATTCAAAGAAAGTTTTTTTTTTAAAACATCGCGCTATTATTCAATGATTGGTGGGCGGTGTTGTAGTGTTGCATTTGCGGCAATGGGATATTTTACATTTAGGCAATTTTTCGAAGATATGATTGACAAATGTCGCGAACGTGGTTTGTGCATGGCTTCCGAACCTCTTCGGGTTAAGTGGATCCTAATTTTCGTGCATGGTTTTGTTTTTTCTATTTATAATGTTTTTAGGTGTACCACAACATTACTATAGATGGATTTGAGAAATGCGTCAAGGACGCAACTATACGCTTTTCCAAGCTACAGCGTGAAGCTGGTGACCGTAACATGGAGAAAATCCTTCTTGTGATTGTCATAAACGATCGTACTTACCTTGGAAATAAATATGCAAATGGCCTGAATTCTTATGGTGAGCACAACTAATCTTGATTTTCATGTCACATCCACGTGCTGTTATTACTATTTGTCTTATTTCTATACTATTTTATAGGATTTATTAAATCAATCTGTGACAACAATTACGGTATTGCTAATCAAGTTGTTGACGCTTCCACGGTTATTAGAGCGACATTGACAGAAACGAAGTACGACGAACAGTGTGCTTTTTCAATTTCATTGTCGTTGCAGAACCAATAGTCTGCTTTTAAAAACATGAGGCAAATTTATTTGTAGGACAATTTACTACAACATTGCGTTAAAGATTAACGCGAAGTTAGGTGGGATCAACCAGGCTGTTATTTTCGACGACGATTCAAGGTAGTAATAGATGTTATGAACAATTCGTTGAGCATACTTGCTTAAAAACCCGAATGGCCGACTTTCTCTAAACCTCGACATGAATAATCGATATATTTATTTATACGTTCTTTGAACTGATTTTGTTGAGCTGATGGGAGGTTGGTATAGCTGTCGTTGTTGTTGTTGTTGGTCGAAGGCTGAGGTTTCAGTGAGTGCGCCTTCCTAAGAGCTTGGAAGTATTGGTTTTCCACTGAATAATAATTCTATTCCATTCTATTCTAGATTATTCTTGTATAAAATACGTCCAGGCTCTGAGGAAAACGAAATCGTCGAGACATCAGCCATCGGCCAACAGCATCAACAACTACAACGGCAGTCGCATTAGCTCAACGAGACCAATTCATAAGAACGTAAAAATAAATTTATTTGTTTAATCTCCTTAATCACAAGATGTTGCTTGTGGGTAATGCTAGTCGTTTCTTTCACGGAAGAGCCTCTTAATTCCGTCTAGCGCCTGAACTTATTCGCCATTGAATCAACTGCAACCCGTACAGCACATTGCCAATTCAGTGGTCTCAAATGGTGGTAATCTACTAGGCTTTTCAGTTTAAAATTTTCGAATTTGCCACTTGAAGTTTCCAGCATCTTTACTCAACATGTTTTTCGTTTTTAAACGTAAATAGCTATTAAACACAAGTTTCCCGCGTTTTCTTTTTTTTTTTTACTATTGTTGTTTTTGTTCTTATTTGTGCTCCGTTTAGGTTGTTGGATTAAAAAAAAGTCCAAAGAAGTTCAAAGCTTATTTTTGCGCGAATCAGGGTTTTAGCGTAAAGCTGTCGAAATGGGTCACAATGTTAAAGTTCTAATTGTCGGTCAACATATTTACCAGTCATGTAGTACAATGCTTATTTGAGGTTCCGTTATGAAAGTGATGGTCAGTGATGGCATGTTGCTGTCGAAGGTGATAATTTGAATACGTGTTTTAAAAGCTGACTAATTTTTGGTGAGAGGCTTTTTGTGTTAGTTAGGTGTAAGCACCCAGGATAACATTTTGAATCCATGAAGTAAAACAAAAAATACGTAGAACTTCAGTGTTTGTGACTACTCTTTATCAGCGAAGGAAGGTAGTTTCTAGTGCGTTGTTATGTTTTTTAATTTACGGTTCATAGGCTGAAATAGTTGGGTTTCGAATCCCTGTCTCTGCTTTACCCACCTGGTCTGTCATGAGCGGGTTATCCTTTTTTTGAAATAGATAAAGGCAGTAGATTTTCTCAAGATAGTCGGAGTGGTGTTCGTCTTAACGAGTAATATTGAAGCGTAAACATCAGAGTACTTTAAAATTTTGCTCAAACTCGTACATTTCATAGCGACTGGTCCAATCATATCCTTTATAATGATCCATACAACGCGTCCCTTGGGACGGTAAGATTTTGCTCATAACATATGTTATTGTATTTTCTCTTGGCGATTTGCTTTTTCATCTCAAGCCTATCAGTCTTCTTTTCAATTTCAAGACCAAAAGCCATTGAGATGCATCTAAACGGCTTCACTTAAGGTCAGGCGGTTTTTTGTTTATAGAAATTCATACTTCACTACTTCTAGATCCGCTGATGCTCCACGGAAGGATGCCGTAATGTACGTAGGAATAGATGTTACGCATCCAACCACCAACGAAGATGATGACATCTCTATCGCTTGTGTGGTTGCCAATATTGATTTGGCTGCTACGCGGTAGGTTATGCTTCATGTGGTTCAAGAAAACCGTTCAATGAAATGTAATGCTTTCATATTTCACTGCAGTGGCTTGTGCATCAAGCTGCGTATAGTACACTGGCAGTAATGCTGTTGAACACAGCTCGGCCCAGGAATGACTCCACTCCGCTCACCAAGTCTCTCATCAATCTGGGATGGGGAATTGATAACAGACTTGTCTGGGAACAATGTGCTCCCTCCAGTCCACGTGGGAACGCTCCAATCTGCCCATCTCAGTACTTTGAGGAGAATTGACTCGACATTTGACATTGACAAAATTTGACATTGAACAAAATTCATGAAGAATACGACAATGCTTAAGCACCAACCGAACCTACACGCGAAAAGTTCGAAGATCTTCGTAGATAATGGACACGGGGAAATGAGTCGAATACAGGACGTGTTGGGATCCGTACAGTAAACATTAAGACAGGTCTTGTTATATTAATAGAAATAATTGCTTGTGAATTCTCCTATTAGAGCAGTTGTTCCTAAAAAAAAATCTCTCAGGTACACAAAATGTAGTGGATTTCTTTTAACCTCAAGTATTTTCTTTGCGTAATTTCAAATTCGTTTTTAGGCATTCGGAAGCCTTTATGAAATCAAAAATAAATGTGGGAACAATTCCTTAACATGTTAGGAATTGCGTAAATAATCGATTTCTCAGTGAGTAACTTGCGCTACACCTAAACCTGCACAATTGGCCAGTGTACAGCATAATTTAAAACGATCAGGCCAGTTACTTTATAACACTGAGTGCGTCAATGTCTGATCCACCACTTTTATTCAGCAAAGGTTCACAGTGCAGATTTCGATGTTGGCGTTCGTGAGACTAATTTATAGTGAAGCGATGTCACGGTTATTTCTTGAAGTGCACGAATTTCTTTCTCAGACCGCTTTGCATGCTGCACCAATCTAGTTATTTACGGCATGCTCATGCTAACACACAAAAATATATGCGAAAACCACTTCGTGTTTTAGCGATATTATAAATCGGAATAGATTTAAGAACAAAAGACTGAGCTGGATTTTATGCAACAAAAACAAATTGCTGTTTCTCAAAACAGTCCTTGTGCACACCTTACAGCGTTCACCTAGGTTATGCTTCCACTCGCGCACTATTGTTTCATTTGGTAATTCTTAGGCCACATCTCGAAGAGTAATGAAGAGTGTGTGAAACGAGTGGCACAAGAAGAGGAACCAGTAACGTGTTAAGGAACCAACAGCAAGACCAACGTTAAGGTTGCGTAGATTGGGAAATTTCGTTTTTCGTAAGAGGCAAGCAACTAATGTAAAAAGCACGCATATCCTGTATGTGTGCATATGGTGTGAATTTTTTTTTACACGACCTTTCTTCACATCTGCGTGGATCCTACCACTTTTTGCATTAGATTCGTTTCCTCGCAACCATCACCTACGAAGGTCTCCGACAGTTTCATGTGTTGATGCGGTTGTCTGAGGATTGTGGTGTTCCATATGAATGTCACCGAATGCTGTTCGAGTGGATTCTCACAAGAGGCTTGGGATTCAACCACAATGACGCTGAGATAACTGCAAAACTCCGGACCGCTATTACCCTTTCCTTAGACTAACGCGATCACGACCACATCATGCGGGTTCTCCGCTTCGTCTGTCTCTCAATCCCTTCGTTCCCCTCTGCAGACATTTGCGGTTCGAAGTTTTGCAGATATCTCAGCATCATTGCCGTTGTATCACGCGTAATAGCCTGCCATAAAAAACTGTAATAGGAAGTCTTGGGATAGTCAGGAAAGAGCGTTCATGTGTATTCTTTCTTTGATGAGCTTACACGAGGTTGATAATGATGTTTATTTTCGGCTAACGTTTCGACGTCTTCGTCTTTCTCAGAGCCGATGATCCGAGTCGATGGTCCTCGCTTGTTATTCTCCTCGACGTGGCAGCTTCGCCTTCTTGTCGAGTTAGGTCTTCTTCAGTGAGCCATCTCCTCGAATGAGGCATCCTTACTCAGTGATGCCCTTTTATACACGATGCTGATGGTCGATATTAGGGTATTAATATTCCAACCCTGAAGGAATCGGAGACCTGGTGAGCCCGTGGTGGAGTCGAGCCAACACCGTGCTCGTGATGCACGCCATCACACCACTGCATAGAAAAGAATATACCCACGCACACATGCATGAAAATGTCGTTGTAGAAACAGAAGGTATTTGTCAGATCGGCACAGAAAAAACATCCAAGGGATGGATTCCATTTCCTCGGATCCACCTACGTGTCGGGGAAGCACATGGTCGCTTTTCGTCCACGATTAACCCACTGTCCACCACCTGGTGTTGTCCCACATTGTCTCGCGATTAATCTGATGAGATCCCTTTATTAGGAACGAACATTCGTGATGAGTCAAAAACGCCGTTCTACACAAATTCTTGAAGATAAAATGAGTCAGACACGTAATGTCACACATGAACGAAAACCGATGGAGAAGAAACGTTAGCGACTGGATTCATCGGAATGTCAAGCACATGGTAAGAAGACCATGGTTAGAGTTTTCCACGAAAACTTATGATGCCGAACGAGTCCATAGAGCGTGTAGAACGCACTAAGCTATTCTTACACACGACAGAGAGAAATGGAAGGTTTACTGGTTCCAGCTTGAATCACTGGGCGATCAACTGGATCACAAGTGATACAAGTGATATATATACACATATACACATAGGCAAATATATATGTATATACATACACATATACAAGGTGTGCTAAAGCAGTATCACTCAGTCACTCATGAATGGTGGCTAAATGTAACCGAAATGCGAAGTGGTCTACGATGTGTCATGGGCCATACACTTTCCGTTTTATCGCATCACAGATGTTCGTTTTGTATCGGGACATCAAATGATGACTGTCCGGTCTTACTTTCTGGTATTCTTAACCTTGTCAGAATGCATTAGCAATCGATAATTTGTTTCAGCTTAATATGTATTTTGAAACCACTACAATTTAATAGGTGTGTATGGCGCAGTGGTTTGAGGCGTCACTGCGACACATACGTGGAATCCATCCTCGCACCTATGGCCGACCAAACCTTCCATCTCTCCGGGGTCGGCAAATTGGTACCAGACTTATCTGGGAAGATGGCAGCACTAGCTCGATGCATCGATAGGCCACTGCGAGTCATTGTAAAGGCCAGATATGCATTCAATCACCTCCAACGATACTTAATGAAGTCGAATGCATGGCGCATTTCTGAGGGATTGATCGACGCCGAGAGCTTTATCCTTTTATTTTCTGTTATACGATTTAATTTCTTGGCGTACTTCTCAATGAAAATTTTGACAACTTTTTAGGTACGTAAGTAAAATATCGGTTCAAATGCGCGCAAGAGAAACGATCGAACGCTTTGACATCCAGTTTCGTGAATTAATGTTCAATTTCCGCGAGGTTTGTAACACGCGGCTTTGGAGCGTATTTTGTTTAACGAGTTTGAACTATGTTTATAGTTACAGTATTTTTTCTTCTTACCTTTTAAACTTTATGAGAGATCGGACGGATCTGTACCAGCTGCTGCTAAGAACACAGCACTGCACTCTGTCCTATCTCAACGAACTCAGTATCTACGAGCCGAATTTTCGTACTCTCATATCTAAATGGAAGGCTAAAGATTCACTAAATCGAACTTATCAGCGTTAACATCGTAGTTTGGAATAACCATCAAAGAGCGTTGAGACGTTAGATGAACACAAAAAGAGACAAAGATTCTCGTTAAAATCACAAAGAGAAATTTTAAAAATATAAAGAATATATTTCCAAATCTCGAACTTTTAAAACGGCTTCATTTTCAGCATACAGGGGTATGGCCTCGTCACGTAGTAATTCTGCGAGACGGGGTGTGCGATTCTGAGATGATACGGACCGCTTCAGCAGAGTTGCGCTTTATAAGGTATGAACTGATCTTATTCACTTGCACTGCCTTTATTTAAGATTGAAGAAAATTATAAGCGATATGAAGGAAATTTTCAAATGAAAATCTTGTTTAGAAAAAAGCTCTGCTTCCCTCCAAAATAGGCAGATTATTGCCGGGTTTACGTGGAAAGATGCCAATGCTGACTTAATGCATCAGTAGCTATTTCAAGTTACTACAATAACCAATTCTGCATTCAGCCACCTTTGCTATATGTAACATGTGGTAACCGACGTTAATGTAGATATCCACTCATTTTCGTCATGACATTTTATCGTGCCGTATTCAGGCACTTTCGTCATCAGTCGGTGGCTTATGGGGCACAAAAAGTGAGCGACTCGCTTATTAAAACATACTTGTCTTCCTGTGTTTTCGTCAAGAACTCAGGCCATCGGGTCGGTGGCCTTTCTGCATTACGTTTTACGTCCCCAGAAATCCACTCACTAACAGCTCTTGTTCGTCAAACGCACTAAGTCTCCGGCTCACCTAAATATTGACAGTTTGTCATATAGAGTGACGTTTTTACTTTTTATCGTTAATGTATATCGGAGCTTCGGATCCACTCTCTCACTTGCGTGATGCAGGATGTTCCTAGCATCGTACTTTCGACTGCACGTTCAATAACGATGGCTGATCTTTTATCCTACGGATCACCCTCATATGAGGGATCTCGACAGCCGGTTAGTCGCAAGGCTACGTGGCACGTCCCCAGGTGGCGGATAGGGGGTTAATCGCGGACAAAAAGCGACGACGCTAGTGGATCCAGGGGATGGACTCGCTGTTTCTGCTGCACCGATTTGGCGCACACCTGCTGTAATTACGATCCACAAATGTATGCAAGGGTATGTCCTCGTTTATACGGATTGTATTCTACCATCGATTGGGCTGAAACCGTACAATCGAGTGGCAGGGAAGTACGCAGGAGGCGGTTAATAGTTGCCTCCCACAAACAAGCTCCCCATCTACTCAGGGTGGCACTGGAAAGCTACTTTTGGGTAACTTACCCCTACGTTCAGAGCTCAGCAAGCTATACGTGAGTATCAAAAGGTTGAACACAGTGAAATAAACGAATCTCATTTCCTTTCCACTGAAGAAGCCCCCAATTCGGAGCGTAGAGTAGGACGAGTACGAAAGCGCTACTAAAATTTCAGGTTCACTCTAGGCTGTCTAAATTGCAAAGGATTGAGGCGACGATCTGTACCTACAATGCACACAGACCTCGATAGAACAGTTGATAATGCAAGCAAGAAGAATGAGGTACGACGTCACCGGCTTGCCGAGACGAGAATACGCCACCCTTTCAACATCGGAGAAGAATTGTTCCTCGGACTATGCCTCACAAGTGAAGTCAGCGGTGTCAGTGTTCTCCTCAACACGAGCGTGTCTATAAATATTGATTCATTCGAACAACAAACAACCCGAATCGGGCGTTTACGATTAAGAAGATGTGGATCAACACCGGCTTTGACAATCTTCGTTGTTTACGCGCCGACATCAAACTATGACGAAGAAGAAGTCGAAGCGTTCTATATGGACTTGGAGAAGTTTTACAGAAAAGACCACACATTTTTCGAGGTCATCATTGGAGATTTCGACATCAAGATTAAATGAAGAAGAACGACTGAAGAACGTCATATTGGAACCCACGGATTAGAATGGAACGAACACGGTGAGCGGCTCTCTGAGTTTATCATGAGGGACAAGACTTTCCATGGTAACTCGCAATTCCAGAAGTCGCACCCTCAATGCTGGACGTGGGGGTCTCGCAGTGGAGAGCACCATAATGAAATAGACCATATCGTAGTGAATCGAAAGTTTCGCCTAACCGATGTCGCTATTATCCCAAAATTCTACACGGGATCAGACCATGGCCTCCTTCGTGGAAGATTCTATTTCTCGTGGAAAAGAGAAAAAGCCGATCAATTCAAAAACCGAAGTCCCAGAACCAATAAAGACTGGGAATTATTCAATTCACTGGTCGGGGGTTGGGAAGATGCCGTTGTCGATAACATCGACGAGGAATAAAATCGGCTCATTCAACATCTTCACGTTAGCGCTATGAAAGCTTAGAGTTCGAAAGCCACCAAGACATGCGTGCCTCCAAAACACTTGAGCTGATACGCCAGTGTGGAATCGCACGAGCTGCAGGCAACCGCGAGTTAACGTCCGAACTTCCAAAACAATGCAGACAGACGCTCATAAAAACGACGTTCTTGTGGAACAGATTGGTTTCGCGTCCCCCATCCATGCTCTACGGAACGAATATATCCGAGTGCTCCAATTATGTCTATCTAGGTCGGGAAATCAGCATGTTGAATGACTTAGCTCCAGAGTTGAGCAGAAGGAACACGAGCGGCTTGGGGAGCTTTGGGAGCTTTCAAGAGCATCGAGGATGTAGTGAAGAGAACAAAGAACATCAGACTCCATGTCCACATTTTCGACTTAGCGGTACTTCCTCTCCTAACGTATGCGTCAGAAACTTGGCCGCTGCGTAAGCAGGGTTAAAGATCACTCAGCGTTATTGTACGTGCAGCGGAAAGGACGTTGTTAGGAGTATCCTGTTTCATACAAGTAAGGGAAGAGATCCGAAGCTTCGCGCTACGTCAACGATCAAACAACAACCATGCCGTTCTGTACGCCAAACAGTAGAAGATGAGGCGGACAGAGCACGTAATGAGTATGAACGACAACCGGTATACAAGAGCCGTTAGTGACTGGATTCCTCGGGATATTAAACGCCCTGCTAGAAGGCCACCGAATCGGTGGTTAGAATTTTTCACGAGAAGCTCCAGAAGAAAGATGATGCTCGGCAAGTCCCTAAAGCGAGCAGGATCCACTGGGCTACCTTTGCACTCGACAGGGAAAAATGGAAGATTTCCTGGCACCCGCTCGAGTCACTTGACGATCAACGGGACTATAGGTGTTACGGGTGACAGGTGATCTTTCACCCGGACCAAGTTTCTGACGCATACGATAATGTGTGTGGAATCGTGGAGCCGAAAAGGTGTGCACGAAGTCAGGTGTTTCTTGTTTCTTTCACTATATGCTGAATTCTCTTTAAAGCTCTTAAAGCGGTGGCTCTCTCCTGCATAACTCTAGAGCTAATTCGTTCATCACGTTGATTTGTCGAACTAGAGGTAGACGTCGTTGGAGTGTTCGGAGATATTCACTCATTTGAGCATGAGTGGAGCATACGAAACCAATCCGTTCATCATGGATATCGTTTCTGTGAGATTTATTTGAAGACCAATCTTTCTATAGGCTTTATGAAAGTGGTAAAGCATTCGTTCCGTCTGGATAATGCTGTGTTATAAAAACGGTGTTATCAGCAAGACGAGGATGGTTAATTGCCGACCACCGATTTTCACTTCAGTGTTGCTCCATCCCAGTGTTCGCTCGACGTTCTCGTTGGAAACGGTAAATATTTTTTTCGGAATGGTATCACCTTGCTTAATCTTTCTTTTGAGGTCGATATTAATATTGTTATTGGATGGTGATATCCTGGTTGTGGAGTTTTCATATAGCTCACGAAAAATGTATATATACCGATTAGGTGCTCTCTGGCTTTCTGGGACTTCTATAAGTGTTCTTATCTCTGCTAAATCAAAAACATGCTTTAATTCGACGAAAATGAGTCAGAGCGGTGTCTTGCACTCTCGCAACAGTCCAGTGAGTCTTGTTATCATGTGGATGTGGTCTGTCGTGCTGCATGCTTTCCGAAACTTTGTCTGTTCACACGGCTGTTCTTCGTTCTGTGTTCTGCCAACTCTGTCTAGGACGATTTGAGTGAAAAGTTAATCATGTTTTGAACGACTAGAGTGAAGAGTTTATTGATGAGAAACAACAAGCAGATGGGGCGATTGTTGCCGATATTGTGTAGATGACCCTTCTTGAATAATAATTAAGTTGTGCTGCCCCTCCCATGGAAAGAGAACATTGAATTCTGATAGACCACGTGTACGAAGAGAACTAATGTGTTTATGAGGACAAACAAGAAGATTCTTTGAAGTATTTAGATCTTATTCTATCCGGACCTAGTGTGCTGAATCTGTAGTATAGATCACAATGTAATCATTTCTGATTCACTATCTGCTCTTTTTTCATGACAGGATATAATGTGAAACATAACTACAAAGATGCTGAGATATTTGCTACAGCTAAAGTAAATTCGGTACCGATTTGTGCTCCCCAGGTCAGTCCGGCTGACCGCTGTTTGCTAATAGCACCTATAGGTTAAAAGACGGCTAAGGAAAACGCGAAACAAAAGACCTGCATGGTGTGATGGTGAAGACATTAGCCCTCGAAAAGGGTAATAGCGGGTCCGTTCCCCAACGCAGGCACCTGTGGTTCAGAGTTTTGCAAATATCTCATCATCTTTGTAGTCATATATGTAGATATGTGTACGTGTAAATGTCTGATGTGCATGTATACGACCTTTTAAATTCCATTTTCATTGAATCTCATAATGGGTATTTAGTGCTGTGGTTTATTGATAGGCTTACAGAATATTGTTACAAATCGGCTCCTACGTTTATATAGTACTAATTGAACTGCTACGAGATGAATTGTCACCCAAAAACAATTTTAGTTGACAATCGATATCACAGTAAGGTTAGCCATAGTAAAAATTCTGCCAATCTCATGTCGTGTCAGTTGCTCAGAACGAGGAATGTAAGCTTAAATATCAGATACAGAACGTTAAGGAGGATGTTTAGAGACTTCTGATCTGATTACATCGTCATTCGTTCATCGTGCGTACTTGTGGGACACTGGCTTTCCCATTATTTTGTTGTGTTCCTTTCGTTGACAATTCTTGTACAGTAAATTTAGCTATATAGAATGGTATACGCAGTTATTTACCGGAGATTTTGTTCTCTTACTCTTTTCCCTATTTTCTACTTTTCTGAAGTTTCATTTCTCTGAATTTCTTTCCATATTTGGCAACATTTCTGCAGAAAGTCATGGGAGAAGTTGACTGACGATTGCCCTGATTCAAAACCCACCTACACCTATATCACAATTCAGAAACGTCACCTCACTCGCTTCTACCAGCCAGGTGATGGTCAAGATGGATACAAGACGTGAGAGTTTTTTATTGTTTGTACACTACCACCTTTGCTTTTTCAACCTTATTTGATTTCTTTCGAATGTTTTAAAAGGACCAACATTTAGTTACGTAAACCTGCCTTCTGGTACTGTGGTCGACAATGTAGTGGTCTCTCCAATTCTCTTCGATTTCTATATGGTTTCACAAATAGGAGTTTTGGTTGGTGCAGCGATGAATTATACAAGAAAATTAAGAGACAAATTTTGTCTTGCAGGGAACTGCTCGTCCTTCCCACTACACAGTAGTTTTCGATGAGTGGGGTCTCAGTGCCGACAAAATCTATGTTTGTTTATGTTCTTTGGCTTTTATTTCTTTCGCTATGACGTATATGATTGTTGTTGTCCAGTTCTCTAGCTATCATTTTTTATCTCTTCTTGAGCTAACGCGTTCAAATATAGCAGACAGTTTAGGAGATGTGCTATCGGCTTTGTTTTCTCTATGCCCGTTGTCGCACTCCCGTTTCTCTTCCCTGTCCTGTTTATTATGCCCATCGTGCGTGTGAAAAGGCAAAGGAGGTTTACAAGTCGTTGCTAAAGTTAGTTTTGTTTTATTGGACCAGTGAAACTTTAATAAATTTTCATTAAAATGAACACACTTGAATATGACCTTATTGAGTATACCCTCTTCTTAACAGGTACTCTTGGAAAAGATGTCGTCAGCAGAACTAAGGTTTGACAGGATTTTATCATCAATGAGTATACCTTTATTGTCCCAGTTGACCGATTTCATTGTCTTAGGTGCCACCGCAAACATCTGAAATGAGATGATGTCGCCCTATCAAATCCTTCTATCTAGGGGAATTGTAGGGGCTCAATGGTTATGTTGTATTTTTATGTTGTAATCATGATGGCAGTCATCCAGAGTTTTTATATAAGGCGGGCTCCCTTCTTTATGCACAGTCCCTGATAGGACTACATTCTTTTCGACGTTGTCAAACGCTTTTTTGCAGTGCATGAAACATTAGGACAGGAGGAACGTGGTACTTTTGGCCTAATTGCTCGATCTGCAATACGGTTTGCATGTGATTCATGCATCAGAAGTCTTTTCGGGATCTTGTTTGCGCAACTGGTTGTGCCTTATTCAAGGTTTTTGTCAAGTATATTCTTTGTCAAGAGCCTATGGAATGCACTCAACAGCCAAGTCGTTCAATGGTTACGAAGATCTCTTCGATCACCCTTGGGAAGGATGATTGTACGAGACGTACGTCACTAGTCTGTGGTTTTGTTGTGAGAGAAGTTTATGTCCTTGATGGCTTTCAGCTCTACGGAAATCGGCTGTAATATTACCGCTTTTTTGAGTTATGTCTTTCTTCACCCTTTCTATCGCAGCTCTACTTCAAGCGGAGGAATTCCAGGCGTGTTTTCCTTGGCAAGGATATTGGGGTGCAGGATGAGTAATGTCGAACGGCTTAGGTTTATGTGGGCAGTATGCCCTAAACCTTAAGTGTATATAGAGTTAAAATCGTCGCAAAATTGAAGGGAAAATTTGAATTTTTCAAAATTTTCAACAAAAGATTATCGGTCGAAAATATCAACAATGCAGTGAAGAGCATAATAATGTCATGGCATATGGAATTCCGTTTGTTCAGTTACTTTCGTGTTCGAGACATGACCCATGGCGCAAAATTATCATTTCCTGCCATCAAAAAGAGTAGGCAGTAAATAAAACGGTTAAGATTGTGATTTCAACTACAGCCTCAGCTTAACTGGGTCCAATGCTGATGTGAGCTTCCCAGATCGATCCCGCTGACGGGTGATTGCTGATGGCAAAAAGATCGATAGAAGTAGCTGAGAGACACACGAAACGAAGGACCAGCATGGTGTGGTGGTGAAGTGCGCTACTCCCCGGAAAGGACAATAGCGCGTTCGTTGCCCACCGCATACATTTGCAGTCCGGAGTTTTGCAAATATCTCAGCATCACGGAAATTATAAATGGATCGTTTTCTTTCCCAGCAATCGCGAGGTTGTTATTCAGTGCACGTTTACTTACTTACAAAAGAACACATACAACTCAACAGTAGCTGACGTTTCGGTGGTCTGCCTTCTTCAGAGCCTGGAATGGTACATTCATACGAATTTGCTAGGCAAATCGCTTCAATAACACAAACATAAAGATGAGAATCTGATTCATAATTACAGGATCAACAACTCGAAAACCCACCGCCTTTTGCGTGCCTTACACTGAGGAAGAACAGCCGCTTAGAGTGGCACATGGTTGATGGGGTGCGTTAAGACGTGGTCCAGTCCTCTATTTGAGAATCGACTTTGATGTGGAGTGGTGCACCGATAAACCATATGGACTGTAAGCGTCTGCTCTTCCTTAGTGCGAAGCATGCGGAAAACGATGGGCTTTTCCAGAAGCTGTTAGTCCTATAATTATGATTCCGTTTTCATATTTTGTTTGCGTTGTTTAAGCCTTTGACGTAGTATATTACGTTTCTATATAGCCGTTGAGGCTCTGAAGAAGGCAACACTGCCATAACGTCAACTATTGTTGTATTGAATGTGTTTTGTGCGAAACTAAGCGTGTACTATATAACAACCTCGCGGTTTCTAAGAAGGAAAACGACAGAGAATAAACTAAGTTCTACTTTTACGGTAAAAAGTTGTTTTACCACGCTTTTATATTTTTTATTAGTTTCAGTCGAAATGTGTTTGTCAGTCTTAGCGAAGAAGACCTTGACATGAGGAAAATTGAAATTGAGAAGCGATTGTCAGTAGACCGTCGGTATCCTGGTATGCATTTTGTTTAGCGCTGTTGTAATACTTCGTTGTCTCAACTTGAGGTGCTCAACTTTCGTTATTCTGCCAAGGCGATCTTTAACTTGTTCACTGTAATGTCTATTGCTAGTTCTCAAATTCGCCTCTATGCCTAAAATCTTTTTATGTATATCTGCCCTGTTTGCAACTAATCACACTTTGTTATTTTTCAGCGCTTCTCAATTTCTAAATATGCACGTGCAGTTGCTTTCTAGTTCTTTATCTCCCTATAATTGTATTGCATTCCATTCGAAAGGAGTTTTATAAATCTTCAAAAAAAGACTCGCACAGTGTTTATTCCTCCTGTGAGCTTGTAATTTCGGCTGGGTAGGGTGTTAAGAAAAAGTGACTAGTGCCATTTTCCACATCTACAGCTTGCCATGAGAATTACAGCGGAGTTTCGACACGAAGTATCAATATGTGACTGAAATAACCGACTTTTTTTTAATAGACCCTGGTAGTAGTAATTAACATATGTTGTTACTAGAAACTACCTTGTTGAACTGACGCGAGGTTGATATCAGTTGTTCCTACCGTCGTGATTTTATGGGTGACGCCTCAGCCAATTAGCATTCCTCGGAGTCTGTAGTACTAATGAAGACCTATTGTGTAAATACCTGATACTTTGTTTAAAGCCACTCACGTTTTTAAACAACGGGAAATGCGGAGCAAGAGCCTCGGTGGGGCAGTGTGTAATGCGCGAGCCCCCAGAAAGGGAAATCGTGGTTCGATCTGGCCCAGCGTTCAAGTTTTGCGAATATCTCAGCATCCTTGTGGCTGACATCGCATAATATCCTAACGTGAAAATTGTAGTAGGCAGTAAATAAAAAAGTAAGCATTGTGATTTCCACTGCAGTCTCTGTTTAATTGGGTTCAATGCTGATGTGGGCACTCCACATCAATCTCGTTGATGGGTGATTGCTGATACCACTGGTGGATAGAAAACCAGCCGAGAGAAACTCAGCGTAAGGGTTTCCATGGGGCAGTGTGTAAGGAGCTAGTTCCTGGAAAGGGAAATCGTGGTTCGGTCTGGCCCGGCGTCCAAGTTTTGCGAATATCGCAGCACTATTGTGGTTGAACTCACGGTTTTGTTAGGTGCGGGTTGTTCATCACCTGTTCTTCACGTGGAATGACGAGTGAAATTCACCCAGGTTAAAAAATCAATAGTTAGCTGATAGTTCTGACACAGTGGCATGCTATTTCCTGCTATTTGTCGCGCAGTGAATAAAGGAAACCGTATTCTTATCCAGTGCTTAGTCATTTGAGAATGTGCTACTGGCGATAATGACATGTGCTAGAATTGCTATTATTACATTTTTTGCTTTGTAGTCAAAAGTATACGGCTAGTAGAAAGGTCGAAAAGGTTATATCTCACAGTTGAAAAATATATAAGTAAACGGTAGAAATTATAATTCAGTGCTGAGCAAAACTGATGGCGTGTGGTGCTGTGTTTGTGTGGGATTTACAACAGATTCAGAAAAGACGGAGGTCCAGTTGATATAGTTAAGGGAACTCGAAGGCAGGATATATAGATCGTAACTGCTTGGATGTAAGCGCTCCCTATGTTGAATCGTTACTTGCAACCCCATGTATCGGCATTAAACACTAGACCCGCCACTGACCGATCTCTGAAAGCCACCAATCAAAGCATGTATTTACGGCTTCGAAAGCGTCACTTCTTTATGATATTGGTCCACCTTGGCAGCTGGATCCTTTTAAAATTGCTGACAAAAGAATGCACAAGACAGGGATTCAATCGCCTTTGGTAGTGACTTCAGATGCTTCTCAAATGGGTGATTGTGGAATTAACACTGGGCAGGTATTCATGGAAAAACAGTCAGTAATTTCGGTGACATTGTGAACACACCTCTAGTAGAACGAAATCTACACAACCATTAGGGTACTGAGATATGAGCGAACCTCAGAGTCTCACTTCAGCTTGGAACCTGTGGCTATCTGCCACACCAACTGTATCTACTGCTAAAACGTCAGCTACTGTTGTACTGCATTGTGTTTTTCTATAGAAGTAAATGTATGCTGTAAAACAACCTCGCGATTGCTGAACAAGAAAACGATGCACTCATATTTCAATGCCGAGGTTAATAGAAAGTCGATCCTGGGAACTATATCTACACAGCCACAAGATTGCTGAGATATTTGCAAAACTTCGGACCGTAGGTGTCTGCGGTGGGGAACGAACGCGCTATTGTCCTTTCCCGAGAATAACGCGTTCACTAACGTAGCAATCCCGCTGTTGGGTGATTGCTGATGGCAGAAGTCGATAGAACGAGCAGAGAGGCAGGCGAAACGAAGGACCAGCATGGTGTGGTGGTGAACGCGTTACTCTCCGGAAAGGACAATAGCACGTTCGTTCCTCAGCACAGACACCTGCGGTCTGGAGTTTTGCAAATATCTCAGCAATTTTGTGGCTGTATTTTGCTTAATACCTTGCCATAAAAATAATAGAAGGCAGAAAATAAAAAGCAAACATGATATCTACACAGTTTTCCTCAGTGGTATCATCTTATTTCGGCATTTCAGTATCGAAGGTACAGTACCCTGGCAAAATAGCCACCAAGAAGAGAAGGCTTCAAAATCTATGTCCACTGTTCGCTGTGCACTAGTGCATTATACGTTGTCTTCGGGGACGGACAGCACAATGGTAATGATGTCGATCATCACGAGTACGGTGCTAGTTCGATTTTGCACCGGGCTCATCAGTCATCTCTCGCCCTTCTGGGATCGGTGGGTTGTCTGAAAAAAAAATATTCTCTGCAATCCAATCGGGAACAATCCAGTCCGGCTATCTCAAGACTCCCGGGGGAATCGAATCAACCAGCATTCCACTACATTAAAGATGAAATGAAAAGATCTTCAAGGAGTAACCAAACCAACACGTTAGAACGTAGAAAAACTTTGTGGGTGACGGATGGCAGGAAACGAATCGAATGTGAGAAGTACTGAGATCTGCAAAGCAGACATGAAGACTGGTCATATAAAATAAAATAAAATAAAAACTACGCTGTCTTCTTGATGAGAACACACCATGCTTTGATATACTATTTATTTATCCACAAAATTTTAAGCCTGCACTTTCCTGATAGCCTGGAAGGGTTAAAATATTTACAACCTAACCAGCTAAACACCTCCGTAACCTCAGCAGAAAAACCACGATACCTTCTTTAAATCGCTTGCGAAACAAGGAAGCTTCTTCACACACTCGTTGCTTTCTGTGAGTTTTCAGCCAAGTGTTACACGTGGGGAGCATTAATGGAGAGTTCGTATGGATGGGTTATGGGCCGCTCTGACGTTAAAATATCGGCCTGAGTTAGTATGTGAGATCACGCGTTATAAGACACACCTACGAAACGCTTGAAAATGGCCCCTCTAGAAAATACGGTGGCAGTGATTGAATAACCACCGAACACTACAAGGCGCTAGATACTTCGTAAACGTCTGTATGGTCGTCTACGCACAACGCAGAATTGCATAATGTTCCCCAGAGGTAAAAGCGGTGACTGCATGAGTTCGGGTACAATGGGTATCTAATCTCTTGTGAAGCGTTGAGGGAGAAATACGCTGGCTCAACGGGTAGAGTACTGCATATCAGTATAAAAAAACATCAAATCGGTATACTTAAAGTAAAAGGTGTAAGAGGGAAGATTTTGGAGAAATGTCACTATCCTAGTACAAGAACCAAAACCTCAGATCGCAAAACTATCAAAGCGTCTGGAAAAAATCCAGAAAACCAAAACTGCATGGCGAGAAGAAACGCCTCGTCGTTGCGAATGATCTCACACAATCTCAGGCCGATATTTTAATGGGAGAGAGGCGCATTACCCGTCCGTTGAAGCTCCGTGTAGTTGGTCTTCGTGTGGGAGACAAGTAGAAAGCGATGAGTGTGCGAAGAAGCTGTTAATTTTCTATTTTGATCAAGAATAAATTAACATTGTTCTTCTATTAATACTTTGTAGATATTTGGCTCACTAGGTTGCACATCATCTTGACCTTTCTACTATATGAAAAGGATGCAATCCGCCGAAGCCTCAGCTATTATAGCAAAGTAGGGCAAAAACAACCTCGTGTCTTGTTTCATTGATAACACGAGATTGTTACCAATAATTATTCGGCTAACGTTTCGACGTCTTCATCTTCCTCAGAGCCCATGATACGAGTCAATGTCCACAGTCGTTAGACTCCTCGATGTGGTGTCTTCGTCGCGCATCAAGCCGGATCTTCTTTACTTTGCTCTTTCCTTACCTCTTGTCCGCTCATCAAGCGAGCTTTAAATTATTGATCAATGCAAAGATTACTAGAAAGTCAGCTTTGGGAATTGTTTCCATAGATTCCTTATGCAGATCCATATTCAGCAATGGATTTCGTTCTACCTCTAGTAGGCATTTTCATGTGAAAAAACGTTTTTTGTAAAGATTCGACTACAAACGTCTACGAAAAAGATAATCGAGCTTCTACTTTTCTCTCTATAGCGCTTTTCTTGAAAATAATATTGTTTTGGGGTGTTTACTTCCGATCTCAGTTGCTTCTGGCAAAAGTAGACACCGTGATTGGTAGCTGTCACAACCGCTGTTCGTCTTCAACCCTGTAGTTGCTCATTTTTCTCAAAAGAAACGTCAACATTTAAAATTTGTGACTTCGCTTTGCTTTCTAGTGATGTCAGACCAGCCCTAAATAAATACTGCAATTTCAGCAAAGTTTACAACGTTCCAATTTTCCTGGCGCTCCTTGGTTATTAGATTGCCGTAAGATTTCTTTACGTATCTACTGGTTTGAGAAAAAAAACCTTCATAGAACCAGTGTTGTTTTTTGTAGATGAATTTCTAAATTCAAGTTTTTTAGAAAAATGGTAGCAAACTTAAACATCGTTCTTTTAGGTGAAAGACTTGAATAGAAATCTGGCATTTTGTTAGCTAACGTATGAAGAGCTGAGTCATTGTGTTGATCGTAGAAGCTATAGGGTTTCCGTTGAAATGCCATAGTCTGACAATGACACCACACCGTTCCACGTGATCGCTATTGATCTGGTATGGCTATCTCTATGTAATAATCAATTGTCGTCCAATCCACAGATTGAAGATAATAATGGAAAGACAAATGGAACAACTAAAATCGCCTAAATTTGAAGTGCCTTTGAAACCTATCCATCTTGAAGAACCAGGAGAATATGCATCGATGAAGAAGCACAGATGGGTCGATCACAAAGTAAGATAAACGGATTACAGGTGAATGAAAGGAACAGTAGAGCGGATTCCAGCAGAATGTAAGCGTCCTCTTTAAGGAACACCCAAACGATGGAAGGACGTATACGTTGCTATCGTCGGGCAGACGTATCCGTGGCTATCGTCAACCATCTGCATTCGCAAATGAGAACAATTTCAGGATTTCGGAATGGGCTTAGCGGACGACATCATGTTCGAGCCAGACCACCTCCATGGATGACGATTGTGCGAAACAGAAACCGACAGCAATTATGCTGGGGCACGCACCACCCGTGAAGATGGGCGATCCAACTATGTAAGTGTCTAACTTCAATGGTGCTGAGATATCTGCAAAACTCCGGACCGCAGGAATCTGCGGTGGGGAACGAGCGCCCTATTGTCCTTTCCGGGGAGTAACGCGTTCACTAATGTAACAATGCCGCCGATGGGTGATTGGTGGTGGCAGAAATGGATAGAACTAGCTGAGAGACAGGCAGAACGAAGGACCGTCATGGTGTGGTGGTGAACGAGTTACTCTCTGGAAAGGACAATAGCGCATTTGTTCCACACCGCAGACACCTGCGGTTCAAAGTTTTGCAAATATCTCAGCACCATTGAGGTTATATTTCGCAATATACCCTGCCTTTAAAAAAAGATTAGGCAGTAAATAAAACGGTTAGGATTATCTAAGTATTTTTTTACATTTTTTTTCGGAAATTTTAGAAAAAAATGTTTAATAAATCAGAGGATCCAACATGTCGAAACATTAGAGCTAAACCATTTCAGAATGGCAATTGCTCTGCCCAGTGCTAGGCTCTATTCCTCATCGTCCTCCTCCTGCGTGAGGAATTTCCGTTTTTTTCTCCTTATAGCTCTCTCTTTTATAGTTTTTCTTCAATAGATTACCGAATATTCTTCATTCTTACGTGCCGAAAAGTTGAGATTCTTGACAGACAGACATAAAATAACTTTCTCCTGGCGTCAAACTATAATATTAGAACATGCAGTACTGATTCAAAATGGAATGTGCACTTACAAAAGCCTTCAAAAACCCGTCAGAGAAATTAAAACTGGGATTTCATGCTAAAGTAACATGTCTTATGACAATTATCAGTGTTTGTATAATGTTAGACTTATAATATGTGGCCGGCGTACATCAACAAATGACACAATTTGTCTTGTTTTTTGCCTTCAGATGTTCCATGTCGGCTACATCGATACCACTGTAGGCACGTGTACTCGGCATCGATTGTCTGAAAACCAAAGACTTTTGTAATGAACGAATAGATGAATGCTCATGAAGAGCCAAGTGGAATTCTTTTCTTTAGGGTATTTGACCCCTCCCTACAATTGCCTTCTTTCAATATGAGAATTTTTACGCTGATAAGTCTCCTTTTAAGCAGCTCCTGAGACGCAGTGATTGGAACCATCTTGCGATACACTGGTGGTAGTCCTTGGCTCAATCAGACGTTCCAGACTCATTAAGCCTTGCCTTTCATCTCTCCGAGGTCGGCAAATTAGTACCAGCCTTGTGCTGGGAGGATATCACTGCAGATTTGATACATCAGTAGGCTACAGCAAGTTATTGTAAAGGCCGGTACCCCGTCCTTTTTAACGATGCTTGGTGAAATGGAATGCGTGGTGAACCCTTCAGGAATAGATCACTGCCAAACGCTTTATCGTTTACTGTTTTATTTCCTTTTCGTTAATTCAGTGTTTCTTGATGAGCAAACAGAAGATTGTTGTTGCCAATATTTATTCATTCATAATAGCCGACGTTTCGACGGCTTCTCTTTCTTAGAAGCCTGAAAAGGTCGAATTGAAACGCAATCCACTCAGTCAAACACTGTCGTAGCTTTAGCAGTAAAACTTTATACATAAGTGTTCATTTTCATATTTAAAAGCTTTTCTTAAACACTCACCGGTTTTAACTTATTATTTACTGCCTACTATTTTTAACGACAGGTATATTGCGAAATATAACTTCAATGATGCTGAAATATTTGCAAAAGTCCGCACCACAGGTATGTGCGGTGGGGAACGAACGCGCTACTATCGTTTCCGAAGAGTTGAGAGAGAGACGAAACAAAGGACGCGCGTGTGGTGGTGAACGCGTTACTCCCCGGAAGAGATAATAGCGCGTTCGTTCCCTACCGCAGACACCTGCAGTCCGGAGTTTTGCAAATACCTCAGCACCGTTAAAGTTATATAACTCACCGGTTTGTTTTTTATAACCCCTCCAGTTATTATTGGAGACTAGCCGTAAAGAGTACTACATGGTGAAAAATATGCCTCGCCCAGATTAAAAAATCACTTGAAGTGTGGCGCGAGATCACGCGTGACGACGTAACAGCCCCGTACAGTTCACTTTTGGGATTCACGGAGTTTGGCCAGAATGCATCGACGGCTTTATGCCTGCTGTTTTGGGTTGCTATACGAGAACGGTGACTTCTAGTTCAAAATCTTCTTCGCTATTTCTTTGTGTCCCATGCGGGCCTGGTGGGAGCATATTATCTAAATTTGACTTTTTTGAGTTTACCGACTAGGCCGACTTTTATAGTTACGAAGAGTGCTCAATCCGTTTCGCCAACATATTCGTTCCCGCATGCTATACAAGAGGTTAGGTACATAGCACTCGAACTCATTCAATAACTGTCTGTACCGTTAGAGCCAATTATACATTTGCTTTTCTTTTCGTTTTCGCGTCACACCTCAGGCTAATCTTTTGATTTTAGCCAGGCATATTTCTCACTAATGTAAGGCTCCGCGAAGCCGATCTCTAATAACTAGAAAAGTTATAAAGGATGAAACGGTGAGTAAAAGAAACCGTTAACCATTAGAACAAAAATCTGGCTGAGAGAAAGACAAGGATGGGGTCTCGATTGGTGCATTGGATAACATGTGAGCGGAAAGGAAATCGCGGGTTCAAAGCTCAATTAAGGTTTCAAGTTTCAATGATATTTTAGTGTTTTTTTGGTTGTGGTCTTACAATACCCTGCGTTGGAAACAAAAGAATATATTATAAATAAAAGTTGATATATTGTGAAAACGGTGAGTGTTTAAGAAAAACTGTTCACTATGCCAATAAAAACTTATGAATCAAATTTTGTCTGCTAAGGCTGTGAAAGTCTTTGACTCGGTAGACTGTGTGTTACTTTGACCTTTCCAGACTCTGAAGAAGAAAAACCGCCAAAACGTCATCTATTGTGATTGAATAAATGTTGTGATAACAACCTCATATTAGCTGATAAAGCAAGCAATGAATTATTGATCAATGCTGAGCTTAAAAGAAATTCAGTCGTAAGATTTCCTTTTCATTCCTCTCACTTCTTTCACTTTCCTACTGTCATCACCATCATGAACTCACCGTCGCTTCGTCATCTCTGTCATACCGATACGATTCCGATCGCGCAGTCCTTCTAAAAGCCCCTTGAACACATCAGTAGCCTGAATAATTTTAGTCCCTTTTTTAGAAATAACATTCGCTTGAAAACTAGGGAGTTTTTCGCCGTCTTTTACCGATTTTTTTCCTTTTTATTCGTTTTCCATATAGGGATTCAAAAAATTTGAGCTTTTATATAAATATTCGCAAGATAAAAGCAGATATACAGATGAGTAGATTTTTCTATCAAAATCTCAGATTCCAACACCAATCAATAGGCAAGGTTCGAATAACTCTACTTATAGTGGCGCCATCGTTCATCTTCTGTTAATCGTATGCATCGCAGTATATATGTTCCACAGGAAACACATGAATATTCAAATTACTAGATAAAAATCGAGGAAGAACCGTGCCGAAAGATGCCGTACAATATAAATATGGTCTGTGGTTCGACCTCTCATAGGGCCAGCGCAGACCCCATCAGGGCGAATTGGTACCAAATGTGTTTAGAGAAACAACCTCCGAACCATAAAGGCTAGCGACTTCTTCTGATGATGACAACTCGGAGCGTTCTAGCAGAGTTGCTATCACAGAAATCGAAGATAAGACTAACACCATTCAATGGTGTCTACCAAGAGGGCAAAAATTGTCAAACCACACAGAATGGGACGACAGATCACACAGAAACAAGAAAATAAGGAGTTCCGTCCATTGTTCTAATACCTTACTTGAAATTAAAATTCATTCAGTATCCCACATAGAATATCTGAGTTTTATACCTCATCATGACACTTCGCTGTGCATTCGACAATCGGAATACTTCGGTTGTAGGCGTACTGATGCGATCTCTTTGCCTCCCACTTCATAACGTCGTCGTATAAATCGCACTTGTTCGCTACCAATATCACAGGCACCTAGAATGTGAAGCGTAACAGAAGAAACTTTCTTAGGCCTCAATCTTAACCCTTTTATTTACTGCCTTTTTTCTAATGGCAAAAATATATAGATGTATGCGGTGGGGAACGAACGCGCGCTGTTGTCCTTACCTTACCATTGTCCTCACGGGTGGCTCACCGAGGCTTTCATCCATCCGGGGTCGGCAAATTGGTACCAGACTTGTCTGGGAGGATAGCAGCACTGGTTTGTTACATTGGCAGGCTAGCGCGCCAATCAGCTGCAACAAAGCTCAATGGAGTCGAATGCACGGCGCGTCCCTCAGGGATTGATCAGCACCGAGAGCTTTGCCTATTTTATCCTCTTTATTAGAAGAAATGATATCTGGTGATTATATTCGTCTCTTTTTTCCTGGATTGCCAAAGGACTAAAAACGAGGAGGACTCGGAAAATCTTACTGTTTTATCTCGCTCTTCTTCAATCTCTTCGATGATTCGTTTTGCTTCCTCTAACGACGCAGCGTCATCTATCGAAAAAACCACCTGAAATAAAAAATTTTAAGCTAATTTAGGAAGCTTTACGACATAAAGTAAATGATATAAAAAACATTTACGATCAAAATGTGGTTTTTCGCTGCGAATTTCCAAATTACAAATGCTATGCTTTTTCTACAGTTCGTACCATGAACGCATCCCCTGTTCTGATGTAGAAATGACGCATAGCGAGGAAATCGTGTGACCCACTTGAGTCGATTATCTGCAACGGTCCTACAATCATTCTTTGCGCTCTTTTCGGATAATTCATCTGAGTTTATTAAGCAGACAAGTTAAAAAAAACACCACATGTCCTCGATTCGTGAAGGAATATATTAGATAGTAATGCCATCTGTTTTCAAAGAAACTTAACGTTTCTAGGAAACTTTGAGCTGGAACATTTGAAAAATCTGAACTCAAAGTACAGCAAAGAGTCAACCGCTTTTTACTAGTAGTGAAAAGTAGAATCACCTGTAACATGAGTACACTTCCGTCGCCAATGTCGTACTCGATCCAGTTGAATTCGTCTACCGTAGGCCGATAATCGACAGGAAAGCTGTCCCATAAAAATTGTGATACCAACGCCGACTTGCCAACCTCAATGTTCCGCGGTGGACTACTGTAGTTTATAAAGCTGCTTTCCATACTGTTAATTATTGCATTTTTCTGAATTATCTTCTCATCAACTGAATCACTTCATTATTTCCTTAACGAGCATATTCATTAACTTTACGGAAACATGTACTCGATAAAAGAATTTGGTTCCAACTGGAGCATCGTGGAGGTGATTTGATGCATATTTAACCTAAAGAAAAACTTGTGGGAGCCTAATGATGCATTTATTTTCCTATTAAAGTGGTTCAGTACCAAACTACCAACTTAGGAGGGACATTGAGCCTGGTTAGCCCGAAACGTGAGAAAAAATCAACAAACAAGTGCACCACGAGGTACCCTCTAACAACTGAGCTACTTGCGAGACGTCGGCAGAGTTGTTCTCAACAATTTTCTCGCTTTTCTGCACTGTTTGAATAATCGTGGATACTATCCCAACCGTTTTACAGTTATCAATAATGGAATGATTACAACGTGATTATGTGCCATACTCTAGTGCCGCCAAGGACGACGACTGTGATTTCGTACGGCCGACGACCGACATCTCGTCCAGTGTTCGGGACTCGTGCTCTGGCTGCACTTTTACTTCGTGCTAACTTTGTGCGATTCTCCTTTCGTTCGCTACGTGCCATTTGGGTACTGAAAACAGCTGGTTAGTTGCCATACAATTCTGCATGATAAATCATAAGTGTGATAAATGGAACGGCTGATATAAGCGATTCAGCAACACATTGAACGAGGGTGTTAGTATTGAAGAGAATAGAGTCCAGACAACAACAAAAAGCTGGAGGAAAAAGGTTTAGGCACTTGCAAATTAAATATCAATTGGGAAAAAACCATATGAAGCGTTTAATCTAAAGACGAATGAAAGAATGCCTTAATAAACGAATGTAAACAGGAAAAGAAGACGAGAAACGAATCCGACACTGTGAATAATAATAAACGACAAAGCTCTCGTCGTTGATCAATCCCTGAGGGATGCACCATGCATTCGACTTCATTAGGCATCGTTTGGAGGTGACCGAATGCATATCTTGCCTCCACAATGACTCGCGGTGGCCCATCGATATATCGAGTCAATGTTGCTATACTCCCAGACAAGTCTGGTACCAATTTGCCGACCCTGGAGGGATGGAAGGCTTGGTGGGCCATTGGCACTGGGATCGATTCCACGCGTGTGTCGCAGCGGAGCCTCCAACCACTGCGGTACACGCGCCCGACAGTGTAAAAGATCATGTTATCGAAACGAGAAAAGAGAAAAGTTGATAATGCCGATGTCAATTTACACTAAATCATAGCTGGTTCTTTACAGAGCTAAAATTGTAATCATACTAAATTAGAGATATATCTAGAAGCCGTTTAGAAGCCTAATACGATCTCGACATGGCAAAAAAAAAAGAATTAGAAAGACTGATCCTTTCTGAAAGTGTCAATCTTGAACATAAAACGCGAAGTTCCTCCCATTTCTCAATAGTTGATCACCTCACTATGGCTTGAGATATCTCTGGATGTCAAAAAGCAAATTTGAGCAGGAGGCTCATCCTTCTAACGATGTCTCCTAAGTTGAAATGAGCTCGATACTTTCACGCGCAAGCATAGCTAAGAGTAAACCAGTGCCAAGATTCACCATTTCCTTGATGACAGCCTTGACGGAAAGTGGGGAATCACAACAAGATCCTACGATAGCACAAGAATGCTTGTTGTAGGGTTTTTGGGACATCCTAGTACGACTATCTGAAAACTCCAGGGAAAGATAATAGTAGTAGATTACTAGCCAAATGAAATTGTGCTGCATCCCGCACGATGGAAAAGAGGCAGATGGATGACTTAAATATTTGAATGTGGAAGAACCAAGTTCCATTACGTTACATGTTTAGTAACAAAAGTGTAACTGAACTCTTCTAATAGATGTAATTATTCATGAAGAACACCTGATGAGAATTCTCGGCCTCGTATAATTCTGACTAAAGGAATCCATCTTTTCTTGATTCCTTTTCTTTTTAGTGCCTATGTAGGTATAGAAAACAATAATTCCTATGCAGAATGGTTGTCAAAAATTCCATGATTTTGCAGCCTTTTTGTTCATTCATGGTATTCCAGCTACTTAGAGAAGAGGGTGAATTTGTAGTGAAACGATTTGCATGAAGAGAAATACCTAACGAAAGAAAACATGTAGAGACAACGAGAAAGAAAGTGTAAACCAAATCAGAAGAAAATAAAAAAGAAAGAATGAAGAAAGAAAATAGTAAGGTGGAAAAGCAGTAAAAAATGGATAGATAAACGAATAGCTAATACGTGCATATGCAGTGGATACAAGCGCGAAAAACGTGGGAAAGTCGTAGAAAAAGTTGGGAGATCTAAATGTGGACCGCAATTAGAACGAATAAAAACTCGTCACACAAAACAACTTGGTTTGGCGCATTACGCAGAAATTCCTTCAATTAGTTTCTTTATTCACATTTCCATCCAAATGCGCAGCTAAGTGCAATTCACTGGCAATGCATAGAATTGTCACCGTTCTGGGAAAAACCCATAAAGAAAAACAGAGAAGCTTCCTTCGGATTTACAAGAACTGACGACGTACGGCTTTGATGAGGACCTATGAACATTCTGTTTCAGGGTTCAGGAAAGAATCATCTTGGGAATCAACTCCAATACGGTTGTCCAGAAGAAGTTGTGCTCAACCACCATTCCAGTGAGGAGAGAAATGTCACATATTCCCAACCCCTTTTACGAACACGACTATCCTCAAGTGTAAAGGATAGAAGACGAAAAAACTAATGGAGGAAGTGTTGGAGACAACCGAGTGATAGACGCTTCTACATTCATAATGGTGCTGAGACATTTGCAAAACTTGGACCCCAGGCCAGATTCGAATCCGTGATTATTCTTCCCAGGAGCTCACGTGTTATCGCAGCTTAACTGGGTTAAATGCAAATTTCTACTCCCCAGATCGTCGCCCTTGACGCTTGATTATTGATGAAACCGTTAGGTAGAAAACTGGCTAAGAGCAAGAGAACACAAGGGCTTGAGTGGTGCGGTGGGTAACACGTGAGACACGGAAAGGGCGATTGCGGGCTCGAATCTGGCCTGAGCCACAAGTTTTGCAAATATCTCATCATCAATACTTGATGCTTCACACTTGAGTAGCCCGTCCTCACTGGTTGTATTTCACATCCTAATCTGCCGTGAAAAAATAATATTAGGCAGTAAATAAAAAGTAGACACTGTGACTTTTACTTTCATTATTTTTGTAAGCTCACGCACAAAAAATGACCCGTATAAATTTTTCGTGAGTCTTACCAACAAGCTTGGATACTTGGATGGCTCGTCCTCACTGGCTGTGAGGGCCTCAGCATAATCTCCATTTTTTAAGACATTTGCTGGTTTAGCCATTATGGCTCCCTGGAATTCCGAGAGCCTAGCCAAGGTCTGCCCTAGGCCTTCACCACCATGGGCAGTCGCAGCTCTAGTGGATCAGAGGGAGATTTGCCACCATGCTACTTTGATACCAGGACGGTGGTGGACCCTGCTGTTACTGGTTTACTCTTAGCTAGGCTTCTTGATGGAAACACTGCTGAGCATTAAATGTACTCAACATCTTTGGTGTCTATTAAGCATATTTTTTGACAAATAAAAATAGAGAAGAAAGTTATATAATTGTGAAAAAAAAGTTAATTTCATCATTCAGTTAAAAAATACGAAACTACAATCGTGAAAATATCTAAAAATTTGGCGAAATGAGAAAGAATGACAAAGAAAGAGATATATAGAGAAATTTACATACAAAGGCATACAAAGGCAGAAATAGAGGCATGGATACAAACAGACGAACGAGTGGACAGGGACAGGGACAGTGACATAATCAGACAAACAGGCAGAGAGATAGACGGACAAACAGGTGGACAGTCAGGCAGACATGAATAGGTAAACAGGGAGCGGTGAACTACAGGAAGCAACCGCAGGCAGAGCGGCTTTCGAAGATTTCTAACAAATTGTAGGAGTAAGAGCGATTGAACTTGTTAATGATTTAATTTGAATGGGAGGGTAGCACAGTGGTAGTGAATGCCGATCATCGCGAACACGGTGTTGATTCGAGCTTGTCCAAGCTCACCAAGTTTCTCATCTCGCCGCAGTCGGAGAATTGTAGCGGACTTCTCTGCGCAGAGCTCATTCGTTGCAATATTAATGTGAAAGCGCTGGCATGGCTGTTCCAGAACTCCAGGAAGAATCGACTGGAAATCCTCAAGCCCCAGCCGAATCCACCTGCAAGAGATCGCACACTTTCGTGAAGACGGATGAAAGGAAACGAATCGAGGGCAAAAAGTGCTGGGAACCGGACAATAGACGTGAATACTAGCCATGTAAAATAAAATGAAATAAAATAATAAAGATTCAATTCATACCCTATTAAAACAATGAAACAAAAAAACGCGTAAAAATGGGAACGAAAAAAAAAACGAAATAGTAGATATGGAGCGAATTACCTGTTCTGTGCTCATTTCTACGTTTATTGGAGACACGTGTGCTTAACTATAACGCGTTTATCACCCGTATCACCTGCTTTCGTGAAATTTATTGAAAGTGGTACAAACAAAAACCCTAGCAAAGTCTAATTTCTTTCTCTCGTCATGGTTCAGGACCACCCGCCCAGCTCCATTCACTAACATGGGGACATAACGAACTCCACTTTTAGTTATATATGGGTTCTTTATTTTTACTATTTTCTAATGAACGTCGTGAAATGCTAGGCGACGGTATCCACTCAGAAGTTAGTTTTGATTTTTTTTTGTGCTGGACGATTGATGATTTCATAGACAAGCTTTAAAAGCAATATAGAAATATGTGAATAATAATGGAATTCAAAGAGCAGTTCATATGAGCAGGACAAATGTTCATGTGAAACCTGGTTCTTTTCACGGAAGTGGATGTCGTTCATAATACGCTTGTTTGTTTGAACAGCCTAAAGTCAGTGCAAGCACACAAATCAATTACGGAGAGTTTTCCTGTACAAGGAAAAAGTGATCAAAGAACGACCAAAAACGCTCCGGAATATTAAGGACCCAATCCTGTTCTTCTAATAAATCGATAAAAGTGTAATACATTACTACTTTAAGCCGAGTGTGTTTTGTGTAACCTACTTCAATACTATTTAGAATTTTCGACTAGACACTATTGTTTTCGGATATACCTCAAAAGACGTCGTTCAAGCATTCTTGCAAGTTTTTCATAGAATTCCACAAGCAGCTGAACCCATTTCTCGGCTATATAGAGAAGCCTTGGAGCAACCGTTGAATCAAGAAAGTAAACAATAGGCTTAGAATCCTTCAGCTGATCGATGCTATCGCTGCAGAGAGTGTGGAATTTGGCCTAAGATTCCCTCGCTGTTCCACAGATTTCCTTCTCAGTCTCATTTTCCATGTTCATAGATCGCTCGCGGTACATCCATTATTTGCTCTCCGTAATCGAAGAGCCATAACCATTGAGCTTGGTTCGGTTACCTTAGCACAACAGTTTTTCCAATGAACTGGGTTACCATATTTTCGCCATCATACTCGTTATTCCGTATCGTTGAGGGCTTCGTAGTTTATGTGCCCTTCACTAGTAGTTGGTATGGTGTTACGATGTCGTCTACATAGCGAGTTTTGACAGCAGAGTATGCCGTTTTTGTGCCAATGGAGCGACTTTGTTATCCAACGCAAAATTGTGGTAAACAGTTTTGTCGACATGGTAAACTTTTATCGGATCGGCATTGCAATGGGAGTGGAAAGAAAGCGATGGCAAGGTGAAATTTCGCGTCGAAGCTACGATAGAAGTCAGTTAGAGTTGTTATGTAGGATATATGTACCCTTTGTTGACGATCTCTGACATGACATCTTTCATTTTGACACAGTAAAAGGCTTTTTTCTGTCGAGTAATGAGAGGATGAGGGTAAGGTGACAATCCCAACAGATCTATACGCCATGCTTGTGGCTCATGAAGAAGAATCATTTTCGGAAGCCTGCTTACCCAACTAATTAGACCTCATCTAAAGCTCATCGATATGGATCTGAAAAGATAAATGTTCATGAATGCTTATAGGACACATCAAACGACGAAATCAACCACCGACTTTGAAGATAACTTAGTTGTAACCTAGTTTTCTTGCAGAAGATTACCGTGCGAAAGATGCTCACTGGTTGGGGATCTTTCCCACATTAATATACGATGTAACGTTGATTGCAAGAATCGCAAATAGTTCATAGCTTTTATCTGGAAGGAAATGAGCTGGGATGTTATCGAGCCTTGGAGCTGTGCACTATGGAGAAATACTGCATGTGCTTTTCTTTGCGGACCCTGAGGTCTGGAGCAGCAGTGGGAAAAAATGGAGCATTACTCTTAGGCTATAAATTCCATGTTAAGCAAGAGATATTGGTAACCTCACCTTCGCTTTGCAGAATTGATAGCGGAGCATAATATCAGCATAGGGTCCAACGGCAGTTTTTGAAACTACCTTTTACATGAGTTAATTCAAACCTTTTCTTCCCCTGTAGTTACGTAAATTCTCTTGTGGAGGTGTGTAACTGGTATTTGTTGTTGCCAGGTTGCACTATTGCGCACTGCACGATTGCACATTGCACTAGGAACAGGCTCCACTTTTCTTCTCTTCACAGGAGATTCTTTGATAAAGAGTGATATGTGGTTTAAACTTCTTCAATGAAGAGATCAAATTTGTTCGCTGTAACATCCAGCCTTCGACGAGCAGTTCCCTTCCATCTATCCGGTCTTCAGCCTACTTGATATGTATATATGTAGAGAATGGATTTCGTCAACAATATTCTCATCGGACACAACTTGTTTTTCACTTCTCGCGAGACGATACTGCCTTTCTAGGTAATATATAAGTCGATTCTTTGAGGAAGAAGGAACTAGATTAAAATTATAGAACTATGGAGGTACCAAGAAAACATCTTCTTCTGTTGAAAAGGCTATCGTCGATCTCAAAATGAATCGTGCCACTGGGTGATACTAACACAACGCGATTATTCCTCTCGAAAGGAGAGAACTTCCGATGAAGTGACCGATGAGCCCAACAAATGACTTCCACTTCTGTTTCGATCTCCAATTCAAAAATTTTCGATATCCTTGACATCCATTGGGCCTCTCTAATCTGAAGTTGAAGTCTCCGGCAAGAAATTCATAGAAGGTTTTTTGCTACGGATCAATTCGTCCTACGGGCAATGAAACGAATCTAATTCGCTCAAATCATCTGTACAAGTTCACAAGTAGCAAATAATGGTAGTGATCTTCTTCTGACACTTGAGTTGAGGATAGAAAAGGCCATGTGTCGAGAAAGATTCCACCATGAATCAATAATGTCAATAGAGGATGAATGGATGAAAACCCTATGCCGTTAATATTTCGTGACAGGGTTTTTTCTTGTCGAAGGGCAACGGTCTCATAATTTGATTGTTGCATGTCAGTTTTTCTTCTTTTCTTCTCCACTGAGCTCTCGCCCTCAACAAATAACGTTTGGAAAGTTTTTCTGGTGTTCCTGTCACTGTCACTTTCTACGCTGTCGAAGCCAGTTGGTAGGTTGAGTAATTTGTTGTTCCCTGGAGTCCCAACGAAATAGCTCAACTGGAGCTTCCTCACGACATCGCAACGAGCAGTCTCTAGTCTCTGTGAATCGGAAGGAAGTTCGTGGCTACGGCAGCGATTCCTGCAATTATTCAACGGACTGACTGATTCGAAGCGAATGTAAATGCATTAGGGTGACTGTAAATATGGAACATGGAAACAAAATATCGCTAGACTGTTCGAGAACGATCTAACAAATCATAGACTATTGAAAAAGCTTTGCTCAAAAAGAGTTCCACTCAATAAATCAATAAATTCGTTGATGAACATGATTGATGATGATGAATCAATCGATTCAGCGAATTCAATATTTCAAAAGCGCTGAATGTCAAAACGATTTCAAAGGATCTGATACGATTAATAGTTTGAACATATGGCATTAACAATTTAGTAGACTATGAGTGACTAAAAAAAGCTCTTCATTTGTTTTTGGATATAAGCCGATATTTTTAGTCCTAATTATTTTCCAAGGAATCCAGACGATTCTCCGAATTATTGCACGGAAATCCGCTTCCATGGTAGCCAGAATAAAAATCACACAAAGGTTTGGCTTTTCCGAAGTCAAGCGACCGCTTATCATCTTTGTCGGACATGAACAACGGAAATCATTAGCGACTTCATCACTGGATCCACAAAAAGTTGACCTTGTCTCAAAATGAATGTCTTAATATGCCCACTTAATGAGGAACAGGTGAGCATATAGCACAGTGCTTAGGGTAACCCTGCGATACACATGTGGTCGCTAGTTTAGTCTCTCGCTACGAGCAAGCCAAGCTCACCGCAGCCGGTGTAGAAAAATTAGAACTAGACATCTCTGGTAGGACCAATACTCTGAATTGTTATATCAGTGGGCTCTTAAAATCCATTGAATAGGTTAGATATGCATTCGTTCACTTTTACGATGTTACGAGTGGAGTCGAATGTATGTGCAGTGGCCAATAGACTGACCAACCACAACGTTGCTGAGATATTTGCAAAACTCTGGACCGCAGGTGTCTATAATGGGGAACGAAGCTGAGAGACAGGCGAAACGAAGAACCCGCATGGTGTGGTGGGGAACGCGTTACTCCCCGGAAAGGACAATAGCGCGTTCGTTCCCCACCATAGACACCTGCGGTCCAGAGTTTTGCAAATATCTCAGCAACGTTGTGGTTGTATTTCGCTTAGTAACCTGCCATGAAAATTATAGAAGGCAGAAAACAAAACGTTAAACAGTCTGACCAACGCCATAGGATTCATTCTCTTAGCGATAAGTTTTAATCACACAGCGCTTCGCTTCATTTGGAAAACTCAACCACATTGGTGAGAAC
The DNA here is from genome assembly GCA_900624975.1 of Angiostrongylus costaricensis. NCBI lineage: Eukaryota > Metazoa > Nematoda > Chromadorea > Rhabditida > Metastrongylidae > Angiostrongylus > Angiostrongylus costaricensis. The sequence continues at coordinate 247,140 of UYYA01003838.1, read as the reverse complement.
TTCAACTGTGAATGAAACTGAGTTTGTTGGAATCGAGACTTATCAGATAATCATTATGATGATAATGTCACTACCAAACTTAATGACAAACATGATAAATAAACAAATAAATTCTATCTGAGCTTGTCATTAATGAATGAACATATGTAGCGATCTACAATATTCACCCGCTGTCACTGAATTTATTCACTACTGGTGAATAACAGCTGACAAAGGTTTGGTGGGGCATATGATTGGAACGCAGCGGTGGTCGAGGAAGCATAAGAGATTACCGTCGTTGTATTCACACCATTCATACGTCTATTCACTCATCCATTCGTCCATTCTATTTCAATGTCCAAAGTACTGGCACCTGGATGATCTGTGCGACCTAATAAATCTTCATGCCCTTGTTTTCGTCACCAATGTGATCACTACCAAATCGAGAGCATGGTGGTGAAAAAGTATAAAAATATTTTAAGTTTGAGATCAATTACTACTTAAGCAATGAAAGTAGCTGTTCCCTGTCGCCTTCACTTAAATGCTAGGAGGTATTCTACTAAATTGTTCGGGTCAACCTTTCGAGCAACGCTCTGGACACCAAGGAATCTCCAAAATATAGTCTTTTTTATAGCTTTAGCCCATTTTTTACAGGCTTAGATAAAAATGCTGTAGCAAGCACCAAGAAAAAATAATAAAGCACAGTGTGAAAAGCAGGCGCGTCTGGCGCAGTGGTCGGAGGCGCCCTGCAACTCATACGTGAAATCAATCTTCGCACCCATGGCCCACCGAGCTTTCAATCCCTCCACCGTCGGCAAATTGGTACCAGGCTTATCTGAGAGGTTAGCAGCACTGTCTCGATACTTCGGTAGGCCACCGCGAGACATTGTAAAGGCCAGATATGTATTCAGTCATCTCCAAACGATGCTTAATAAAGTCGAATGCATGGCACAACCCTCATTTATTGCCAACGCTGAAAGCTCTTTTAGAGTGAAAAGTAACAAGGAGTGGAAGGTCCGGAAAAAGATGAAAGTACTTTTTATTGAGTTGGACGATTACGAGCTCTGTGGGAGCGGCTACGAGTAATTTAACATCGAACCTCACATGAGGTATTCAATACACAACAAGTTCATGTTTTCTCATAGACTCAACTCGTAGAAAACTGACAAAATAGAAATTTTTCTCTAAAAGAATAAAAAAACCATGAATTCTTTCAAGAAACAGGAACTCTTTCAGAGATAAGGGTAAAATTTTGAAACGGCTAAAACTCCTCTTCCAGAAGCAATACAACTCGGAAAGCGGGTCTTTTTCATTCTGAAGAAGAACTAGGAATAACAAAGGACCCGCATGGTGTGGTGGTGAACACGCTACTCCCCGGAAAGGGTTAATAGCGCGTACGTTCCCAATCGCAGATACCTGCGGTTCGGAGTTTTGTAAATATCTCAGCACCATTGTGGTCGTATTGCCCATAGTACCCTGCCATAAAAAATTCTAATGGGCAAGAAACAAAAAGTTAACAAAACTAGAAATACAATATTAGTAACTAGGTGTTCATAGATGATCAATAGAATGAGAACATTACTCATTTTTTCGCAAAGCAACAGAGCATTTCGAAGGCGAATAGAAGAACTCCATAGTTAATTCTTTTTTGACTAGAGGCAAAAACCGCTATAGCTTTGTTACGCCCACTAATCTAATTATATTTTATGATTACTAGTATGTGAATGAAAAACATAACATAAACAACTAATAAAAGCATTTTACACTTTGCATTAATATAACCTGTTGTTATACAACTTGCAGAGCATACTGTCTAAACTCACTCAGTGAGAGCTATAAAGGATATGTATGCACTCAATTCATACGTGAAATGATGGAAATAAACATAGTATAACGGCAGTGTGCTAGGCTATCGACTTCGATCAACGCTGCTCTGGTAAAGGTGAAGGTCCCGAAACGTTAGCCGTTAACCCCGTGTTAGTTTAATAACCCAGCAAAATCTTTGTGATTAGTCATTCCGCAGTTGAAAAGAGTTTGTTTTTGAAACATAAACGTATTATGTTATTTCAACAGCTTGAGTGACGCTTTGACGACAATTCATAAGACTAAGATGAGCTAAACAGTTAAAAATCCGACTCGCTACCCCAGTCTAACCTTTTATATCGATCGGTCCCGTTGATAAAAAATCTAGTCCCATAAAATAAAACACTGTAGGAAACCTCCCTGCAAATGGTTTCATGACCCGCGATGGGGACGAGCGGATATTAGTGTTAACCAGCAGTGTTGAACGAAGGACTCGCCACCTAACATCCCCATCTAAGTTGATAAAATCTCCGTTTCTATCTGTAAACACAGCTAAAAGTAAAATTATGCCACAGATAAGCCTTAAAAACTATCCATAACCTGTTTTATAAAAAAAAGATGCCTCTCATATTTCTCGAAAAAGTTCACTCAGCTGATCAAACGCCCAACAGAAACGACCTGAAACTGTGTTGGTACCAGCTTGAGTTACTCGACGATTGATGGATTGCGGCCGAAAATTTATCCTAATTATATTATATTATAATAACGTAGCAATTGGTTCTACACGAAAACGGTACTGGTTCGACGCCGTCTCAGGCTCACTAAGTCCTGCTTCCCCTGGCATCGTGAAATTCGTACTGGACTTGTCTGGGAACCATTCTCTCCGTGTAGTCCAAGTGGAAACGCTCCAGTTAGCCAAAGACGTTAGGGAGAATAGCTCTTACAAGCATACAACGACATTCATGACGAAGACGAAAAAATTCTACACAAGGATAAAGCTTGTTAAAAAAAGTCTACTAAAAAATAGGTTGCATAGAAAGTGTTGTTTTGAGGCGTACAAAGTCTTGTAGAAACTTTGAAAATAGTGGGCTACGTGTGGCTAGGATCGATCTAGAAAAGGAAGAGTTACTTTAGACAATGATATTCATTGTCTGATAATCAGGGATCAATCACTTTTCCATATTTCCATGATCTTCCGAATTTCACAATCATAACATCAAATTTGGGTTACAATTTCTAAAGAAACCAAATTAGATTAAAAATGAAGCTTTAAAAAATCAAACAATGACTGAAATAATCGCTTAGATTCTTTTTTCCTCATGGAGCTAAAATAACAACGAAGATGGAAAACATAACGCTTGACTTTTATTTACCACCCATTATTTTTTCATGGCAAGGCATTACTCGAAATATAACCACATTAATGCGGAGATCCGAACAAAACTGGGCACCCCAGTTGGGTCTCGAAGCCACGATGATTCTTCATGAGAGCTCACCCACTATGCACCACACCAACCGAGGCTCTTGCCTTGTCCTCCTCTCAGCCAGTTTTTGAAGAAGGAAGATGAAATGCGTGGTATAATTGATTAACAGCAAATCGCTCTATAAAGAATTATGAGCAATTTTTCAAAATAAAGACGAAGAAACTGTTTTCGAACAACAGCGAACCTCTCTGAAATGGAATCAATGACAAAAGCGACGACGATTCATAAACTGATTTCGCCACTGTCGATGAGAAGTTGATGAAACGACGGTAACTATCTCGACAGCGTCATCTTCAAAATTCATAAAAATCGTTTTTCTTTCTCGATCAAAGACATTTTTCCGGTGAAGCGTGTGTCCGGAACGATTAGTTCCAAAACGAATTCGTTGTCGTCGATGAGAAGTTGAAGAATCTACGACGACTACCACAAGACCGTCACCTTTGTGATTCATGAGAATCATTTTTCTTCTTCCTTCTCGGCTGAAGACAGTCGAATGCTTCTAATTTGAATAAATTTCTAGAATACTCGAATGTGTCAACAATGCGTAAGTCTCACGGCATAAATCTCACGAAATCAATAAAAACTTATGGGAATTTGCGACGGCGACGACGATGATGACGGCAACGATATAATGAATACGCAGAAGAGGAGGAATGTAGGGAGTAACTGATGGTACCCACTATTTTAGTTTGCTAGTAAGAATGGCTCGTACTCTTCTTATCACTATGTAAAGACGTCATTTCCATCAGCGACGTGATCCAATAATTTGAGCGAAGTGTAAAAACCACTGACCTTGTATCCGGACATCCGGAGTCGTCAATGACGGCCTATGCCACTGCGCAAGATCGTTCTGTAACAGATCACTATAGTGTCGACTACAACCTCAGCCTAACTGCGTTCAGCACCGATTTATGCTACCCTATCGATCCGTTGACAGGGACAGGTGGTCGTTCATGGGACCATAAGAGTAAAAAACTGGTTGAAAAAAATGCAAAGTAAGGGCCTAAGTGGTGTAATAAGTAGCACGTGAACCCACGAAAAGGGTAATTGCGGGTGCAAATCTAGCCTAGGATCCAAGTTTTGCAAATGGCTCAACATCATAATGCTTGTATTTCAGATCACTATGGCTCTACGTCCATTTTTATTTTAATCATAGTACTACAGTGATGCTGGGACTTTTGTAGAACTCCGGGCCGTAGTTGTCCGTGGTGCGGATCTAACCCATTATTACCCGTTCTGGAGGCTAACGCGTTCACAACACCTTGCGAGTCTCTCGTCTAGCCTTTCTCTCAGCCGTGTTTTACATGTGCTATCAGCAATTACCCATCAACAAGGTTGATCTGGTCGAAGGACCACGGTGGAGTGGTGGTGAATGCGTTAGCTCCCGAGAAGGATAATAGCGGGTTCGAACTCCACCGCAGACACATGCGGTGGGGACCTTTGCAAATATTCCAGCATCATCATAGCTACATTTCAGAGCATATCCTGCCATAAAAAGAATAGACAGTAAATAGAAAAGTGATTAGATCTAATCATAGTGTTATTTATCCAAATGTTTCGTTGACTACAAAAAGTGTTTTATTGAAGAAAAATAGAATAACAGAGTCATTATACAAGTGCTATTTTTAGCATCCCTTTTAAAATTCCTGAAAAATAAATCTTCTTCTTAGAAATCCAGAAAAAAGGTCTCAATGATGGCAATACTTATGGACAAAATCCTTTACGAATCGAATTATTTCGCAAATGGTTATTAACTGCGAACAGCCAGATACTTTCTTGTTGTAAAAAAAAATTATTCTTGCTTTAACTTCATTGTAAAGAATTTTAGGAGTGCCACCAGTGGCTTCTCACCAACTTTCTATTTCCAGTAGATCTGTAAACAAGCTTTAAAATAGTGGTGGCCTGGGAATACGACATATTTGCGGGGATGGCTTTTTTATGGCAGAGAGGTGGGGCGAAACGAAGGGCCTGCATGGTGTGACGGTAAACGTGTTAGCCCCGGAAAGGGTAATAGCGGGTTCATTCCCCACAGCAGACACCAACTGCCCGGAGTTTTGCAAATATCTCAGCATCATTGTGGCTTTTTCTTTATTAAATTCCTTTTTATACTAACTTTGCTATCAAAATGAATTCCTAAAAATTCGATTAACAAGAAGAAGCAGCAATGGTTCAGATTGTGACCAATTTTTTTCAACCTCATTGCTATAACTCGTATATAATGCTGAGATATTTGCAAAACTCCGGACCACAGGTGTATGCGGCGAGGAACGAACCCGCGCTGTTGTCCTTACCGGGTGGCAGCGCACTTCACCACCACACAATCCGGGTCCTTCCCTTTGCCTGTCTCTCAGCTAATTCTATCGATCTTTTTGCCATCAGCAATCACCCGTCAACGGGATTGATCTGAGGAACTAGCTGAGAGAGAGGCAAAACGAAGGACCCGGATAGTGTGGTGGTGAAGTGCGCTGCTCCACGCTAAATACAACAGCGCGGGTTCGTTCTCCAGCGCATACACCTGTAGTCCGGAGTTTTCCAAATATTTCAGCATAATATACGAGTTATATTTCGCAACATACCCTGCCATTAAAAAGAAAAAGGCAGTAAATAAAAGGGTTAAGCTCATTGCTATTTTTTGTTCTAAAAAATTACGTCACGCATCACCAGGATGTTTTTCACCTTCAGTTCGAGCTTTTTCAATGAATGCTTAATATTCGAACAAATTATTCCACTAATTTAAATTTTATTGGTCGTCTGCCATATTTTATAATGCTAAATGTAGTGTGAAAATAGAAACAGGCAGTTGTAATTGTCCTATGCTAGCCCATTCGACTAAATAAAATCTGTTAATATACTTTCTATCCAGTTAAATCGGCTACATACATATAGGCCGATGGAACCGCGATGGTTAGAGATTCCGTGCAATATTGCATTCATGGTCTACTGGTTCAACGCCTCAACGGGTCAAGCAGGCCTACAATCGTTCCGGCATCATAAAATTGATACCAGATTTAAATCACGTTTAATCGGCATTCAACGACAATCATAAAAGCACAAAGCTCTCAAGTGGCAACTGAACTCGCAAAACAATGCGATGACATTCGTGGATGACGGAAACAAAACAACGGACCGAATGAAGTGTTGAGAACCGGAACCTATATGAAGCCGATCCGTACGAAATAAATGAACAAATTAAATAATATTTATCAAATATGAAAAATAATGCTCGAAAATCGTTAAATGTGTGGAGAAGGAAGAAGAAAAAGGTAAGAGAAAAATTTGCTCTAACGTTCGTTACACTTTCTCCGAAACAGGTACGGGCTAAATAAACCTCGCAAATGAGGTTTTCTTACCCGAAGTTTCTTGGAAGAATGGTAGAATTAATGTATTTGCACTCTTATTGATGAAAGTGCTTCATTTCAACCAACTTCGGCAACTTCAGAACGGAAATTTAGATTAGTAATGGTATGTGAACATTTCAGGAGATCAGTGAAACCGCCGACAGTCAAACTAGTCTCTCACACTTTTCCTCTGACAATTCTTGTCGTTTCTAGCCCAGAACTGAAAAAATATCGGTGAAATATTTCGATCAAATCTTGAAAAAATTGTTTGGGAAAGAAAGGAAATAAATAAGAAGGAAAGAAAGAACAAAAGTCGTAGTGTCCAACAAAGTGAATGAATTGAGATGGAGATGAAATGCTGTAAAGAAAGCATAAAACAGAAGCGATTGTGTAGCGTAGTAAGTAGTTTGTTGACAAGCTGAAATCTAATTTACGAGGCTCTAAAATTTCGCGGAAAACTGAGAGGACTACAAAGGAAAAAGGAATGAAAACAAAAAAAAACAAGAAGAAAAAGGAAGAAGACAAAAGACGGAGATGAGAACGCGGAGATGGATTATGTTTGCCATCAATCCTTAGTGTTTCGTCTATTCTCATCAGCTCTTAGTAATTTCCTCCTACTCATAAGCCGAGCGAAAATCATATCAGTAGGGATGCAGAAATATAATTATAGCATCCCGAGCAGCTACGAAGCATTCACAACGCCTTTTTCGTCTACGATAACTACTAATCAAGGGATATTATGGGCTTCTTGTTGACTCACAAGACCGAATATCTATTAACGTCGGGATTGATGAACGACTTAATTTTCTTCTTCAAAATACACAAAGCTGATAATAAAAACGTTATTCAACACTGGATTTCCGCTCTGTCACGCCTTCTTTAAAGCCCACAAATGTCAAGTTGACACGCTATCTACTCCCAGTCGAACAGTTTCATAATGCAAGTGGGAAGAACTTAACAATCAATAGCATGGAAAATAGTTTCTTTTAAGCACTCATTGTTTTCAATAGAAACTCATCCGTCAATAAGACGGCTGAGAGAAAGGCGAAACGAAGAACGCGGACAACGTAATGGTGAAGGCGTTGGTCCCCGTAAAGGGTAATAGCGTGTTCGCCTCCCATTGCAGACACCATTGGTCCGGAGCTTAGCAATTGCACGACATCATTATGATTCTACTCACCGTTTTCTTTTTTAAAAATCTTTCTGTTATTTGATGAAGACAAGCCGTACAGAGTGCTACACCGTTGGAAAATGTGTCTGGCTCAGGTCAAAAGTCAGTAAGGTGGGTGGCCACGCCTGACCACAAGACACTGCTCTGTGCGGTTCATTTTTGAATTCATGGAGTCTATGCAGAATTCTTCGAGAGCTTTACGCACTGGTGTTCTAGATTCTTGCTCAAAGATATTATATTTACTATCACTTGAAAACCTTCTCCGTAATGTGCTTGGTGCGGTATTCCAATTTTAAGTTTCCCGTATAGATGTTGTTTTATACGGACACATAGTGGTCAATCCGTTCGCCAAAGCATGCTTCCTAAAATGCTTTATAAATGATCAGATGTTTTTTTTCCAGTGGGGTTATTAAAGCCCTTGGCTGAGTAGGAGGTGTATCAATTTGACCTTTCGGTGCTTTGAAGCAGTCGAAACTCCCGAAACATTAGCCACTTTTGATCAAAGATTTTACTAACAACCTAGTTTTACTTTTTATTCTCTGCCTTCTATAATTTTTATGGCAGGGTATTAAGCGAAATGCAACCACAAGATTGATGAGATATTTGCAAAAGTCAGGACCGTAGGTGTCTGCGGCAGGGAACGAGCGCGCTATTGTCATTTCCGAAAAGTTACGCGTTCACCACCATACCACGCGGGTCATTCGTTTCGCCTGTCTCTCAGCTAGTTCTATCGATCATTGTTGATGGGTGATTGCTGATGGTAAGCGATCGAGAGAACTAGCTGAGAGATAGGCGAAACGAAGGACCCTCATGGTATGGTGGTGAACGCTTTACTCCCTGGAAAGGACAATAGCGCGTTCGTTCCCCACTGCAGATACCTGCGGTACCGAGTTTTGCAAATATAACAACCTAGTGTCTGCTCAGGAAGAAAACTCTACGTATATTTTCCAAGAAAAATGAACACGAGAAGTTTATCTTTTTGTTCGAAAATCTAGTGGTCTTCCAAGAAGCAATACGTTATGTGGGGTGCAACGGGTAATTTATCAGTCTAGAAAGGTTACTCGTGACATCGTGAGCTCATCTCATCTCAAGCTCATCGTGACATCTGCTGCTTCATTCATCCAACGGGATCGGCCATTCATCTAGCAGGGTCACCAATTAATCCTCCAATATCATCCAAGCAGAAGAGAACCTCGCGCTCTCTCTCTGTGTGTGTTTGTGTGTTTGTTGTGTGTTGTGTGTGTTTTGTGTGTGTATGTGTGTTTGTGTCTGTGTTGTGTGTGTGTGTGTGTGTGTGTGTGTGTGTCCGATCCAGGTGAAATTAACCTGATAGTGGAAACAACAGCTGACCACTTAATGCCTACGATTATTACCCGAAAAATATCGTGAATCTTTAGATGTGCGTGAAAACTTGCATTCAATCAACGAGCTGCACAGAGCATTACAAAGAGAGTAACTCAAATTTTACAAAAGAAGGCCTACAAAGCGAAAAGAAATCTCACTGTGTGATAAGAAAACTTTATAACTACGATTCGTATTTTAGTCTGTTACGTTTTGTAGTGTTCGCATCCATTTCGAGTAATGGCGAACGATTCTCATTCAGCCGTCATCGTGCCGACGCGTTGAAGTCGTGCAGAGTTCACTGACGGCCGGCACGGAACAGCTAGTATGAAACCTGCACTCTATCCAGAGAACTTCCGTAATTGCTTAGTGGTTGCTTTATTCTATCCAAATAAACGGAAATGTTATTGAAGTGCTGCAATGCACAGCAGGTTACCATAGATTCGTAGCGACAAAAATCTCAGCTAGGAACGAACCGATGCTAGAAAATAGCAGCGCTCTTAACGCTCTTATACGCTTAACATTCAACACGATCACTTTGAAACTCCAGAAGAAATAAAGTTATTTGTGGGAGTCCATAAGATACCAGTTATACAGAAGTTTGCTAACAGTGGAAAGATTCGTGAGGATGAGCTGTTCGAAGAACTCCAGTTATGTTAGCAGTCGAAAAAATATTCAGACTGAATCCAAACATCTCAATTCGAGACAACATTACGACTTCGACGGCGACGGCGAACGAAGCGAGAAATTGGGGTAGGAGATCAGAATGTCAGGGTAAGTCGTATAAAAGACGCTATAGCAAAGCTACTCACGTTAGGCAACAGAGTTAGCAAAACTGAAGGAATGCTTCGGTGTTTTTAGAAAGCTAAAATATAGCTTCTCTAATATCCAGAAAATGTTCGCAAATGTTTTTACTTTACTGGATTGTCTCTAAAAGAAGTAAAAAAAACAAAAAAACAAGTTATTATCACCGGACATTATCGTTATGTCGACCATCAGCATCGTGTATAAAAGGGCACCACTGAGTAAGGATGCCTCAATCGAGGAGATGGCTTGCTCACTGAAGAAGACCTGACTCGACACGAAGGCGAAGCTGCCACGTCGAGACGAATAACAAGCGAGGACCATCGACTCGGATCATCGGCTCTGAGGAAGACGAAGACTTCGAAACGTTAGCCGAAAATAAGCATCATTATTAACCTCGTGTAAGCTCATCAAAGAAAGAATACATATTGATTAGTGATACCGAGGCTCAAGGAAAGTCGGTTTCGAAATATTACTGGATTCTGTTATATGAATAATTTTATTCCATCTGCTTTCGGCCATAAATACGATGTACGAAAGTGCACTCATAAATTGCATTTGGAGTAATTTGTGTTAGTTTGCGAAGAATGGAAAACGCAACAAATCAAAAGAACTTCATTTTATTTCCTATGTTCTTAAAACTCTCTTCGAATAACTCGAAAGACCGACTTTCTATGAACCTCGGCATAGATGGTTGATATATTTATTTATGCGATTTTATAAACCGATCTTCTTAAGCTGACGCGAGGTTGGTACAGATCTTCGTTATCGTTGTCGTTGTCGTTGTTTTTGATGTTATTGAACGAT